>VWZN01015833.1:2791-41170 GCA_013396955.1 Regulus satrapa | reverse complement strand
TTTGTGGCGAATATAAAGACTTCCTGAAATATGACACTCATATTTAGCATCTTCCTCCCTCTTTCACCCTCCTGCCCTGGACCTCAATATTCTAAAACAACCTGTGTTCTGTGAGCTATTGGGAGGAGGAAAGAAACAACCAAACAAAAACCAGTATAATTTTGTGAAGTTGCTGGTGAATACCAGTATGTTTTTGATGCATTCCACACAGGTTGCATGGTATCAGTAAGTCAAGTTATTCATGTTCCTGTGGAAGTTATAAGGAAGGTGTGTTGTAGCTTTGGAGACCACGTAGACATGGATGTGGGAAACTGCTGAAACAGAGGATTATATCTGCCTTTTCTCTTGAGGCAGTACCATGTGCATGCCTAACTAGGAGTTTAAACAGGAAATTAAGAATGTGTTGTCCTTATGAAGGGGATGCTTTCCTAAAAAATGAGTGTTTCCATTGATGACAAGTCATGTTGTTCAATGTAACTTTTTACTAATTCAAAATTTCCTAGTTTTTATTTTTTTTTAACTTCACTATCTCTTTGTAAACTGTTTTTCTAAATAACGGGGTTTTTTTAAAAATAATGCGAAGATGGAAGTATTTAGAAAAGTAGGGAAGGCTTATATCTTTATGGTGCTTTAGTACATAATTTAGACTTCAAGTAAAGTTTCAAGCTGAATTTCCAGTTTGAAAAACAGTTCTACTGATATATAACACTATCAAATCTCATTTTACCTCTGCATATGGGAACAGCTCTTCAGAGCTCTTTCTCTTTTCTTGAGTTTTCAGTAATAATTTTTAAATGAACCTCTGACTACCCTATATTTGAACTGAAAGCTTCTGAGAAACTCTGATGCATAGTATTACTTACCTTACGTTTTCCTTTCTCTTTTCTTCCATGCTTTTCTTTCTTCCATCTCTTCCTCTCCTTTCAATCCCTACAAACTTCTGGAGACTAGAAAAAAAACCCCTAAAATGTAATTTTGTGGTTAGGACATCTCTCCCTATTAGCACAATAGGCATTAATAGGCACAATAGGCCTTTTTCTTCAAGAGTACACATCACATACACTGAGGGAGTTTGGAGGCATGGGACTTGATCCAGCTGTTGAAGGTAGTGGTAACATTGTGCTTGTGTCTTACTGTGACTGCTACAGAGGGCTATATTCAGCATTTCCAATTGCAATATCATTCAATGGTTGCCCTCTTATTTTTCCCATGTGTAGGGGGTGTGTGGGTTTTTTTTCCCACAAGTAATTCAGATTTGTTTGATTTTCAATTGTAAGTATTTCTACTGGGGACATTGGATGGCATTTATCTCTGTCCATATTACTTTTCTTTACACATGTTGCTCATTTCTTCTATGCATTTTCCATACCTAACCTTAATCAACTGATTTTTAGAGTGGTGTAACAGTGAAAAAACAAGTATGTGCTGTAAATGTTTGAAGGTGAATATTGATTGGAGCAAACTGTTTGAAAAGAGCTGAATAACAATAATTAGTTTGAATCAATGAGCTTTCTTAAAGATGTGTTCTAAAAACAAAGCAGTAGATCAATGGGGATCCTAAAATTCAAGTAATGCACTGAAACATCTAAATCACAATTATTTCTACTGTGCGTGCTGAAGAGATTGGCAGGGATTGCTGTTGATGAGTAAAAGCCTGCCTCCAAAACCTGATGAGCATTTTGCCTCTGGCATCAAAGATGGTTGGGATTTTACTGTGTTGTGGGTTTAGTAAACACCAATAAGTTAATGACTTGTCTGTCCAGGGAACAGAGAATAAGACTGAACTAATCTCCATCCTGGTGTCTGTCATAAAATACTCTTCCTTAATGTTGGGAAATTCTCTTCTCCTCCAGTTGCATCTCATAAAAAAGAAATATTGCAGTCTGAGAGCACTGCATAAAGGACTATTTTGTAGTTTCCTCCTCTAAGACTGCTGTGAAGAGACAGGTTGCATGAAGAGGAAAGGTAGACTATTTCTGGGCAGTTTTGCTGGGATGCAAGGCAGTAAAGAGAAATTAAAAAATAGCCATTATACCAGGTTTTTCTGGCTGTTCTGCACAGATGTCTCAGTAGTTCTTCCCAGGAACCTCTTTGGACAATTTTTTTCTAGAGGCATGAGGCAGCTGTAGGTGGGCCTATTTACTGACATAGAAATTTGCGAATAGAATCAAGTTATTAATGATTTTTTTGTTTGTTTTAAAAAAAAGGTGGAAAAAAAGGGAGCAGGCAAGAGAAAATGGAAAAAAAAGGCCATTGTGCATTTCTTGCTGTTCTTTAGACTTCTGTAAGATGCTAAGGAATATCCCCAGCAGAGTTTGAATGGAGGCTGAGATTGGTATTAATCATTGGTAGAGGATATTTGAATGTTTAGAAATTGATGCAGAATATAAATTTTGTTTAAATTACACCTAGAATGTTTGTCTTTTCATTCCCAAGATAAGTTTTACATATTTTACTATCCTGGCATTAAATAATTTTGCCACACATGAGTAACAAAATTTAGTATCCATTAATTATTATTTAGTTTCTTTATAGGATGGTACCTTTCCTGAGGATGTAATTGAGGGATTTGTTTTGAATAAGTGAATTTTATTTTCACTTATGTCTCAGTAGAATATATGTGTTCAGGGAGATAAAGATGTCTAATATAAAGCTTGCCTTGTTTAAAAAAAAAAAAAAAATCAAAACTAAATCATATTCAGCCTCTCTGCTCCTGAAGAATTCTGCTACCATAGTCCTGCAATACAATGTAAGCTGTAAGACGTTATCTAGTTCTTTGTATGTACTTGCATAGGCAAATGACATTAAATAAGCTCCATTTACCAAAGGGAAGAAAGAGCATGATAATCCCTCCTCACAAGTAGAAATTGACTTGACTCCCAGTCAAAGAAATTCACAGCAATATAATATTGGGGAGATTTTTCTTTTTAAATTTTTAAAAGAACTAGGTCTGCAACTGGTCTGTTAAAATAATATATACTGTACTAAACCAGTAAATTCTGAATGCTTATTAAGGTAGTTGAGTACTCATGTGTCTCAGGATTGCCACAGATGAAGGAAAAAAATGTATGGAGGAGCATATAAAGAATTAGACAAAAAGGCAATCTAGGAACGCCTCAGTGTGTGTTGCTTTAGATATCGCAAATATTGGTTAAAAAAGAGACATGGAAAACATCAGAGATCTGTGAGATCTTTTAAACTGCTGTGGAACTGCTTTAACAAATGCCTGTTCAACATTTCGCAAAAGAAACATTTTTTTCAGATATGAGTAGAGGTGATTCTTTTAAGATTATCACGATAAAATAAACACATTTTATTAGTTCCTTAACTATTTTTATTTGCAGCATCCTTTTATAGTAAAGAAACTACAGATGGGGAGTTTAGGCCAGTCAGGTGCTATTTAGGGATAATTGTTTACACAGCACATAACTTTTTTTGTTGTTGTTTACTTGAGTCAATATAGTCAGGGATTACTGAGGAGCTGCAACTAACCAAAACCAGTTCTTTTCAAATATCCTGGTTCATTAATGCCTGTAGCTATTGGGCAACTTACTCTTTCACCTGAAATTAAATCATAGACAGTCATTTAGCTTTTGTAAATTGTTAAGAACAGTCACAGTTTTGTAGTAAATTAGGATGTGTTGAGTTATATACATCTTTGGTGTTTAAACTATGCTGGAAGCAAATTATCATCTCTGAAAGTCTCCAGTGGCAAAAAGGGTATCATGTTGATATTATGAACTGCCCTCCCCCAACCACTAGTGTGATTTGACTTACCATCAGGATATTTCAATGACTGGAGTGGAATGACTTTTCCTATCTTTCTTATTGGTAGGCAGATGGGGAGGTACCTTTGTACAATGTAGTCGCTGCAAAACTATACAGCAGCTATGCCTGGCTTTAAGAAACAAGTTATCTTTCCTGAGGTAACAATCATGTTTGGTTCCATTTTAAATTGTTTAACGCTTGGTTTTTTTCCTTTGGGGATAATCTCATTATATTTTCACTTTAAAGATTGCACTTCCTTGTTGTGTGTATGTTTGTACATCTGTTTTATTAGAAGCACTTTAATAGGAGTACAGGGAAATGGAAACTTCTGGTTTCGGAAGGCAGTATATCTTACTTTACTGGCTCTATGTAGTAAGGTTTTGATAGTGGGGAGGTGGGAGCTGTAGGGATGACTGCTGAAGGAAGATATTGCTGTCTGCTCTGTGCTGGACACAGCTGGTTCCAGCCCTCTCTGTAATGGGACTTCCTGGAAAGCACAGTGAGCTCGTCAGCCACTGTAGGGCACCTCTGTGAACACTTATGTAAGATAGATTAAAAGCAAACAGAAGATCTGAGGATGGAGCTGAGAATTATCATAGCATGGCAGTTTGGAAGGGTAGAGGACTGACAATGCCTTTTGGCCAAAAGTTTTTAAATAAAATCTTTTTTTCTCTTATCATGAATATATCAGCTCTGCTCCTTTTAGATGTTGTATTTCCTTGGTGAGGACTTAACATAACCTTGTACAGGTTGTAAATAGAGCTAATTAGACGGTGGTTTGTTTATTTTTTTAAATGCTTACCTTTGTACCAAAGAGAATAAACTCATTTACTACAGTGCAGGAAGGCATATGGATGCTTCACACTTTTTTTTTCTTCCTTCCACAGTGTATTATCTTGCCTTCTTCAATATTTTGGGTAACATTTCTGTGACACCACTGCTTCAATGCCTTCCACATACACGTAATAAACCAGTAAACAAAGTCACTATGAGACCACAAGGCAAGAAAAACACTTTGGTAAGTACATATTTACTGTACAATTATGAGCTAACTATATGGACATACTGAAGTGTTTTGTGCTAATTTTACTAAATTATCATATGATTACACAGGTAAATTGACATCTGCAAAATTGTCTGAATGCCAGGCAAGCCCAGCAGCAACATATTGTATAAATTCACATTTTAACAGCATGAAACTCAAGTCCCACAGGTCTCCTATTCAGTTATGGTTCCCAATCAAGCTGTCAGTATTTTTTGGTGTGATTCAGGTGCTTATATGTACTAACATTCCTGTATTGTCTCATTCTGAAAGGAAAAAAACATTAGTGAACACCTAAATATGTAAAACAGGATGATCAATTCAAGTAATTACATGCTAGTATACATCATCAATAAAACATTTAACTCAAATTCCCATCTTCACATTTGCCTCCTAATTGACTTTTATTTGTCCTTTCTAGGTTACATTACTTATCCTTTTCCTTTTGTGAATTCAAGCAATATAATTTCAGAGACAATATCTTACAATTATGCCTAACAGCTTTTTTTTTTTCTGTGAGATATTTAATCACAATAACTTGTACACAGCATAAGAACATTTGTGCCCAAGTCTCTGAGAAGTTGAGACATCAATAGTGATTTCCAGTGTTTTTCTCTCACCAAACCAGGGGAATGGAAGACTAACATAAAATTTAAAAATTATACTGTCAGACTTTGGGTCTGCTTGAGGGTACATCAGCTGTGGCTCTGTTCAGATACACATGGAATTCCAAGGAACCTTCTGTGAGAAGTAGACATAATATCATAAGATGAAGTAAACAAGCTTCCAACAGGGATAAGGGTGACAATCATATTCATTATTCAGTCATTGTCTCAGAAGGCAACTATTTCTTTCAATGAAGACTATCCTTGCCAGCTAAAGGCTGTTTGGCTCCATTCCTCAGTTTATTTTAGGAGGAGGTAGCCCATGTACCTGAGGAGGGTTAGTCATATTTCTAGTGTTAAGAGCTCAATTTAAATAAACATGAGCAACCTGTTTTCATGTGGGGGTGTTGATCTTCTGGAGGGTAGGAAGGGTCTGCAGGGGGATCTGGACTGTCTGGAACAACAGGCAGAGGCTAACTCTATCAGGTTCATGCAAGTTGTATAAGGTGAAGTGTTGGGTCCTGCACTTGGGTCAGAACCAGCCCCTTGCAGTGCTCTAGACTTGGATCAGAGTGGCAGAAAAGGATTCCGATGGTGCTGATCAACAGCAGGTGGAATGTGACCCATCAGTATGTCCAGGTGACCAAGAAGGCCAATGGCATCCTGGTTTGTATCAGATTGTGGCCAGAAGGACCTTGGAAGTAGTGATTGTCTCCCTGTACAAGTGATTGATTGTCCCCCTGCTGAGGCTGCACTTCAAATTTTTTGTCTAACTTTGGGCCCCTCACTACAAGGAAAACCTTGAGGTGCTGGAGTATGTCCAGTGAAGGGCGGTGAAGTTGATGAAGAGCACAAGTCTCATGAGAAGTGGCTGAGGGAGCTGGAAATGTTTAGGCTGGAGAGAAGGTAAGCCTTACTGCTCTCTAAAACTACCTGACAGGAAGTAGTGAGGTAGATTTCCACTTCTTATCCCAGCTAATATGTGTTAGGTTGAATGGAAGTGCCCTCAAGTTATGTCAAGGAAGGTTTAGTTAGGTATTAGGAAAAATATTCTTCATGGAAGCAGTGACCAAGCATTAGAACAGGCTTTGAGGGATGTAGTGGGATCACTATCCTGGAAGTGTACAGAAAATGCGTGGATATGACATCTGAGTATGTGGTTTGTACTTGAACTTGGCGTTGGTACTAGCTGATGGTTGGTCTTGATCTTAGAGATCTTTTCCAACCTTGATGACTTTGTGATTCTGTTGAAATATGGATGGGTGACAACTGCAAACTCTTGTCCTTCCCACCTGCATAGCCACTGGACATGTAGGCTGTTTCTTCTAACAGCTAAATAAATCCTCTTTCATCATTGTGCTGGGCAGACTGGGAATCAGTTCAAGCACCAGCTCTCATACAGGACTGACAAGCAGATGGTTTGTCTTTCTTGGGGAAAATGGCTGTGTTGGTGCTTCATTGTAGCACATTCAGTAGCTGCTTGTGCAGAAGCACTGTGAGGAATAAAGCTCTGCTGGGATGAGTGATGTCTGAAATCATTTACAAGTCTGTGAACAAAGAGTTTGCCAAATGTCATTCTGGCATCAAGACTGATATCTACTATGCTTTGTTGTTCCTTGTTTATGATTCTTCTCTGTATGATATAACTTTGTGATTGTCCATTTGATGCATCTGGTGCTTACTCAGGATAAAATTTTTGTCCCAAACCTCCTAGTCTGGAGAACATTTTACTTGCACAGAATATCTCATCTGCATGGCAATGCCTCAGATATTTTAAGTATTTATATCAGAGATTAAGAGGGCTAAGATAAGAAGGAGGCTTTGATTAGTGGATGAACATTGGTGCTGTTTCCAGTAAATCTGGAAAGTATCTGGTGGACCAAGAACATTTGGTGCACCCAGCTGGATTACTGTGTTGGGCTCAGATGGAGCTTAAACTTTGGCACTATCACCTGCAGTGTTTATTCAGTATGATGTGTTATCACAAAACCATAGTTTTATAAGACCATAGGAAGGGACCTTAAAGATATCCAGTTCCAACCCCTGTGCTGTGGACAAGCACACATTCCACTAAACCACGTTGCGGGAGACATCCACAGCTTCTCTGGAAAATCTGCATTCTATTATTGACATTGGTAACCTGGAGAGTTTTCATACTCTACAGACATGACGCACTCCTTTAGAGTCATACGAGTTGTCAAAATCAATATGTAAACTGATCACAAATTTGTGAAACAGGGAGAAAAGGAGAGTTAATCATATTCCTGTAAACGAAGTGCAATTTTTGCTGAAAGTTTCTACACAGTTGAAGAGACAACCAGATATTTGTTTATTTTATGACAACTTCGGGTTCTGTAATAAAGCACAGCAGGTGAGTTGGGTCTGCACAGATTTAAAAAGAGAATGTTCATCAGTACAATAGAGCATATATTTAGGAAACGGTGTTTTGTATAATGTGATTGCTTTCATAAATAAGACTTCTAAATGTCAATTTTGAAAGTCTTTCAACTTTGAAAGAGGTTGAACTAGCTATACTTGTCAATAAACAGTACTTTTGAAGAAGGGCATAGATAGCAAGAGGACATATGTGTAAAGTCCCACAAGGTCTAAATACTAATATTTAAAGTATCTTATAAGATTAAATGAAACAACAGAGAAATATGTGCACCAATATTTGTCCCTGGGATTTTTATGGTCTCGTTATTGACTCTTCAGGATATTTGAATGATGCTTCATAGTTGCAGTAGACAACTTCTTTGATTATGATTTCAGCCATTTTCTGACCTAGAGACTGAATGTAATATACAGTTCTAGTTCCTCTGGAAATGTGAGGAAATGGTCATCCATTTTGTGGCCACTTAGAATTCATCTTGGGTGTAGCACTGATCAGGGTCTAGCACTGTTCAAAGTGTATTCACTACGGCCTTATTTTAATAAATACCTATTTTATCCTTTTGCTCTGTCTAGTCTCTGTTCCAGGTCAGCCTTCCAAGCCAATAGCTCTGCAGGTACTGTGATTTTTCTCTCCCTTTGCTCTGTCTTTGCTGCAATCAATAAACTTTCCTCCACTTTTTTTTTTAAAGAAGAGATTTAGATTTCTGCCTTTAGATGGAGCTCCATACTCATCTTCTGCTGAGGCAAACACAACTGGCATGAGAGAACAAACAAACCAAGAAGGCAAAGCTTAAAAGACCACTACTAAGTACAATATCCAATTTGTAGAACTTTACAGAAGAACATGCTTAAAATTTTATAACATTATGTTTCCAGTTTTCAAAATAATGAGAACTGATAGCGGTTTTATGGTTAAAAACTCATATTGTTTGTTTCTTTTACTTGCTCAATCATCTCATTGGAAGCAATTTTTTCCTGCTTAGGCGCCTTATTTAGCTTTATAAAATTTTAAACCTTAGTCAGGAAAAAGTAGTAACAGCTCCTTTATTTTTACTTCTTTTTAATGGCTTGTCCATTATGTATGTTTGAGCATGAGGCTGATTTGCTTCCTGCTAAAAGGATGTGTCAGCAGTCTGGTTTTGTCCATGGTTTTCTTCTGTGAAGCATATAGATTTAGCAGGTATCAAACCCTGTATCAGTCCTTTGCACCCCTTTGGAATCCCCTATTTAGCAGAAAGTAATTCCAGAGTCACCTCTGTCCCAGCGAGAGCTGTGTGTGAACACTCCTCAGGTTTAATGGGAGGGTTTGAATTCTGTCATGAGAAGAACCAGTGCAACTACAATATAGAATGACTACTCTTAATAATTCTTGTAATTAGCATCTGTCTTTCTGTGGGGACTAGGAGATAAATTACTTTGGTTCATGTTGTGGGAGTTTTTAGGTGATTTTTCACCCATGTGAGTTTCAGTTCTTCAATGAACAACCTTTCTTGTTTGTTCATTTTCTTACTGCTTAATCAGAGGAAATAAAAAAGAAATCTGTCTTCCTAATGGGTGTTATTCTTAGAACTGTGCTTTTGCCTTGTTGACTTTTCAGTGACATAATTTTTTCCATTCAAATATCAAGATGCAAACACTGCAGTTAAAAGGAATATGTGCTCCATAGTGATTTTATCCATTCTTCTCCGGAAGAGTAATGGTGATGAGCTCTTAAAGTGCTTGGAAGAATGGATGTGAGTACATCACTGCTATTTGGAAGACCAAATAACTCAACCCCCAAGGTACACACAGCAGTGTATGCTGAGTGCTACTACTGCTCAGGGAGATGCATATTGGCTCCTTTAATGTACTGCTAGTCCGCTTACAAGTTATACTATAAAACAATACAATTTGTTTTTGGCACAAATGTTTTTTTAACGATGAGGCAGCAGATGTGTTTTAAAGTGCTAAGTTTGCATTTTGCCATGTCTTTTATACAGTATGTTGATATTGTCCTTTGACTGTTGTCAAAAAAGTGTATCCTTATCAGAATCTGCATTGTTTAACTCCTTTCAGAAATACCCTTGCAGTATATGGGACTACATTTATGTGGGTTGAGGGATTACTTGTCATATATGTGCCTGTAACAAAGATTTGTTGGAAGTAAAAGAAAGATGGGCAAGATTTCAGATAATACACAAATGTTTCCTTACTCTCTCTGGTATTACAATTTTACTGACAGGAGTTACTCTAGTTTCTGAACACCTGAAATGCAACCTATAACCTTGTTTACAAATAGCTCCTGCTGTTTAAATATTTAAGAGCACTAAGATAAAATTGCCTTAGTTTCAATGACATAAATGACAGTACAGTGAAGAAATATTAGATCCTTAGAATCAACAATAAAAACTCCCACATTGTTCTGAAAGTAGTGACTAACCTTATTTTGAGAAAATGAGGGAAAATATGAGATAGTAAGGGTAGGTGGGAACAACTTCTGCCAACTAACAAGTGACAGCTTGACAACCTACCTGAAATGCAGTGTGGTATTTGTTTTTCTAGGTAAGCAGACTTGTTACTGACATGGTATTGACATGAATTTTTTTAAACTTGATATATATATTAAATAAATGGAATATTTCGTTTTGAACTGACAAGGCAAAATCTTCCTATCATGTTTCTCTGTCCAGGGATTTAATATTAGGGAAGGTTTTGGTTGAAATCCTTGTGATACTGATTTATAGACCAGGAGTAAGTTGACATCTCAGCTCTATTTTCTTTAACCTTACTTATCTTCTTTTTTTCTTTACAGAGTTCTCTTTAACGGACGTAAATAAAACCAAGGTTGTGTGTATTTCTGGAAGGCACAGTATTTTCCTTTTTGCCTTCCATGGACCATGAGTTGGCTGATTCTACCTTCAGGTTCCTCTAGTCTAAAGTTCAGGCTGCAGAGGCTTGTGATTGATGTCCCAAACATTTTGCCCTCTAGATGTAGATTCACCTGGTCTTTCTTCCCCACCAAGTTCTTAATTTTGGCTTGTATCTTACATTAAACACATGGATAAAAGGAATTTGTGGCCTGTTTTCAAGTCCTAGAGACTGATTAGGTCTGTTCTAATCTCCTGATCTGCATTTGTAGCTTTACAAAAGAAAAGGGATGGCACAGGCAAATAGCTCTTGCCAGTGTATCTTATGCTGATAGTGCCTAGAAATATGTGAATGCTCTGGATGCAAAGCTATTTCAAGTCTGTCTTATGGGACTAATGCTTGACTATTAGAGTGACAATTTTAGTCTTCCCCTGCAGAATGGATGTTTCCGAGGCACCTTGGGGAATGAACGTCTTGATATATGGATGACTTGTGAGAAAAGGGCAGGAGCTCTAGAACTGATGTAAAATCAAAAAGGGAAGGAAAAAACCCAACAAAAAACCCCCCCAAAACTCCAAAAGAAATGGAGAGATCCTGTAATTTGGGTATACAGATCTGGGGAAAAAATAGAGATGTATTAAGAGCAGATTGGACATTTTCTTGCACACAAAAAAAGTGTTACTTTAGTTTTAGATTGTGTACTGGGTTAATTACAGGAATTTTCCTTTTAAATGTTCATCATGAAAAATAGTTACATACCCCAAGGTTATACAGTACGACTATTTTTTATTTTTCAGTCACTTTTTTTTTTTTTTTTGAAATTCAACTGCTGGTGGCAGTCCACAGACTTGCTGTAAGAATAAGCCTGAAGTGTGTGATTTTGGTGATACAGTATTGATCATGTAGAAACAGAGATTGAAAGGCTTTTCCCTTTCTGCTTCTAATTATAGAGTGTCGTATTTTGTCAGTACTGTTTCTTGAAGGCAGGATTCTTGAGAAGGTGGGTTATTGACTTGACAAGCTTTGAATTAAACCCTTAACTAGGGTTATTGTTTGTGTCCATTTGCATTCTGCTACAATTCTGTTTATATATTCTTAATGTGTTTGGCCCATGACAGTGTTATATGGAGTAAGAATCAAAATGATAACAACAAAACAATTAAGGATCTATTCCAAAGTCCACAGAAGTCACCCAAGTGTCCCATCCAGCATAGCTGCTCCACTGCATTATTCACCACTTAAAAAAAAAAAAAAAAAAGAAGCTGGAAATACTTTCCCTTCAGAAGTTCTTATTCAATGATACAGTGGTTTGACTATGACAATATGGCATTTCCTTTAAGAAATTTATGACTTACTCTTTAAAATTCTGTAGGTTATTTGCTCTACATCTCTAAAATTTATAAAATCATTATTAGTATCCTGTTGTGGAGTCTAAATCCTGTGAAATTCTGTGAAACACTTCCATTTGTTGTGTGCTTAGTAAAAGATCATTAATTTTTGCAGATATCTTCCTGTTAAAATTTGTAGCCATAGATCCTTGTTTTCTAATGACAAAAATAATTAGTAGTAAGACATTAATGACTGTGTTATCAGGTAATGATGTCTTCATTAATGCATGGCCCTAATCTCTGGAATAACTTTGTCGGTAGCTGCCTGTGGAAGGAATGCTTAGAGAGGAGGGAACACTTTGATGTACACACTGTCCAAATTCATTAACTGCATAAAACTCAATCCTGTCTACTGGATGGTGAGGCTGTACCTCAGATCTTTAGGCTTGAGTTCCCTTGAATTTATACTGAAAACCCTCAGTGATACCTGTTTTGGTTTTTTTATGTGCATGCATTTGTTGAAATTAAATGCCATATCAGTGAGAGTTCATTCCAGTATTTAATAATTATGAAGACTAATGTGATGAAAGCAATCTTTGGATTTCGAATTGAATTTTTTATCTCTGCTTTTTTTTCTACTGTGGATTGAATGGAACTATTATATCATGGGCCCTAAAGACAAGGAGAAAGAATAAAATTTGTTTATAGATTCCACTGAGTAGGGGACAGTGTCTTTTTTTCTTTTAGCAAAATATGCTTTTCCAGCATTATCATGGAGATTGTTATGAGAACTTGGAGGGATTCAGTAAAATGACTAATGCTGTCAATATAGCAATAGCTTTGAGCAAGTTCGTATTGTTTACAATCTTTGCAAATGCATTATATGTTAATTTTGTAGTTGATAGAGGGAGACAAAACATGAAAATCATTGCACAATTAATTTTTCTGATCTTTATTTAATGACTTTTACTTAGGACACTTTGCATGCTGATATTCCTTTTCATATTTAACTTACAGCTCTTGGTCATTCTCCTGCAAACTCTAATTGTGTTTTATTTATTAAAATAAGAGTTTTTGTTTGAAATTGACTTTATAGTGGTTATTTACGCAGCTGGAGTTAAATGAAGGAATTTTTATAACTTTTCTCTAGCTATTAGTTCATAAACTTAATAGGCTTCCATTCTAAACACCTTTTTGATTGGAATGTGCAGAACATGTATAAGCTCCTAAGAAGCTTATACTTTTTCAGAATTTTATTGGAGGTGTAAAATTCCTAAAAAGGTGAAAACATTTTTTTCTTTTAACTTTATAGTTTGTTGTTTGTTTTGTTTTTTGTTAACCTGCGGCTTCCCTGCCTTATGAAAGAAAAATGGTTGGATATTGAACTATTCTCTCCTTTCACCCTCTCTGCCTACGTGTATTTCCTTCAATTTCTGAAGAAAACCCAGCCTGGAAGCCTAGCATCCACGGCCAAGAAGTAGAAGCAGCGTAATAGGTAAGAGATAAAATTGTGAAGACTTCTTGGGTATTTTTTCCTAATAGTAACACGTGTCTTGGCTAGTTTCTCCATAGTTATGTGGAAGACCAGTGACCTGTCATTGTTTTTGTTTATGGAAGAGAATGCTACCACTTACTCCTGTGAATACTGGACTCTTGCTTTTCTTTTATGTTGTCAAGCGAAGCCTAACTCACTTAAGAAGCTACTCTATTATATTTGAGGTAAATATCTTGTTTCTATAACAAGATTGGACTGTTCTAAGACTATTCACCTGTCAATAACTATTTTTATTATATTAAAAATATTTATGGTTTTGCAAAACATTATCACTAACACTTGAAAATGCACTAGTCTTCTGCTGAGAAATGTTGATTTATGGGTGGTTCTGAAAATGTAAAACAGTGTTTTAGTAGAGATGATTATTGATTTTGCCATCTGACTGTAGTAGAACACTCTGTTTTCTGAAAAGTGGGACAAGAATCTATTTCTCTTTTGCAGAAATGCAATCCTTTCAATACATGGCTGAAGACAAAGGAAAGAGGACTCATATCTCCTCCATCCCATGTCTAATGATGACAGAGAAATGGCATCCTATGTTTTCTTTCCTGTGTGTTCTATAGACTGTATTTCCAGAGGTAGTCTTAGGGCTGTTTCTGTCCTTTATACTTTGGATTTTCACTTGTAGTTGACAAAGTAAACACAGGAAATGTTTTGGTTTGTTTGGTTTTTGGTGGGTTTTTTTTTGTTTTGTTTTTGTTTTTGTTTTTTGGTGGTTTGTTGGGTTGGGTTTTTTTTTTTTTTTTGATAGCTGAAATTATTCCCTGGGAACATGATGAAGGCTGACAGCTATGTCAATGTTATAGTGGATTGGGAGATTCCCCTCCCTCACCCCAACCCCTGATTTGTTAACTTCTTTTCCTCTAAAGCTAAATGTTACCTAAACCACTAGAGGAGGTAATGTGGAGGTAATGTGACCCATTAAGGCATTCCATTTTAAGACAAATATTGAGTCACACTGCTGAGGGACTGGGAAGATTGATGTTTTGAGACATTTTGGGGGGCATGTGCATGGGAATAGAAGCAGCTCCTATGGTAAGGTGATCCACCACTCTGTACACCATACCCCTCTAAAGCCTGTATCCCTGCCAATCCCTGGCACACCAAGGAACTGCTCCACACCCACCTCTGGAGACCTTAAACTCCTGAGTGGCCAAATGATCAGGATTTCCAACTGCAGGAAGGACCCAGGAGGGACAAGGGAGTATTTAGGACCAAACATGAGGTAACCATGTCTTGACTGTACCACTTCTTGGAATTTCTATCTGAACACTTCTGGAGTCCAAGAGTTGGTAACTGTAAGTTTGTTTTTCTACACATTTTCTGTCTTTCTCTTTCTTTTTCTTCTTCTAATTCCCACTTCTAAGAGTTTTTGAGTAACTTAAAATTGAATGGACTTAGAGTTGACTAAGTTGAATGGGCCAAGTAATGTTTTGTGAAATGTTTTGTGTTGATTGAATCTTGCACTGAACCTTTTGCCCAAGTTCTTCAGTTTTCTGAAGTTGCCAGTAAAATATCTTTTGTGGCTTTGACCTCTGTAGAGCATCTTGTTGGCATTTCTCTGGTGTGTCTAATTCAGAGTAAATGAAGAACCGTAAGTCCTTTTAAAACCCTCATTAACTACATTTTTTTGGGAGTCCTTACAACTGGAATTTAGTGAGTCCAGTTTTACAATTGTCTCTGTGGCTGGAAAATAGTGTGAGGACAAGAATAGTTAAAAGTGTATTGTAGTGGAAGTGATAAAGACAGCTTATAAATCATGTCTGTTCATGTGCTGTGGAGGGGGTGGGAATAGGCATAAAGAAAAAAGAGGGTAGAGAAGACACCTAGTGTGAAAGAACAATTATAACAGGTCTGTGTTTCAGTGAAACACCTCTTGTGCTTTCTGTTTCCTTAAACAATATTATTTTAAGGGTGAAAATAGATTGTTTCTGGTTTCTTCAGTCTCAAAGTTAAAATTGCGTTGTCCCTTGAAATAAGTGAAGCTGGAGGTTGGGGTTTAATATAATGCAAAACTGACTAAAGAAGATCTTTATTTGCATGTAGCCTTCTGAGAATCCTTTCATCAATTTCATTATGCTCTTTATGGCATGTTGACTAATTCACAGATGAGAGAAACTTCTTAAAATACAGTTTCCAGGATCATTAGATAGTTTATGGACTGTGTGATTTCACTGGAATCAATGAGGAAAATCATGCTGTTCTAATGAATCCGTTGGAACAGGCTTTCATAACATAAAGAAACTATGGTGTAAAACAACAGAGAAACTCTGTTACATATTCAGCACACAAATTGTGCTCCTTTTCCTGGGAACTGATAATTACTAATAAAAACAGAAGAGTGAATGAGAAGTTTTTTGCTTGTTTTTTGGTTTTTTTTTTGTTTGTTTGTTTGTTTTTTGTTTTTTTTTTTAAATGAGGAGAATAACTCAGTGACTTAATCGTGTAATGACATTCAATGGCCTGCCATCAATTCTTGATCTAAACATAGATTGTTTTTATGTCTTTGGTTTTGCATGTACTGTGTTTGACTGGCAAACAAAAAGAATGTTATTTTAAAAGAATTCCTATTTTTGTCTTCTGAAAGCTTTTTACCTTTTGAGAGAAACAAAACTCTATGAAACAGTGCTTTTTTTGGTGTTGTGCTATGTTTTATAAAAGTTCTTCCATATTATAAAGATCAACCAAGTGTTCCATGAAAAGATATTTTTCTTCTAGAAAGCTTGTCACTTGTTATTTTATTAATAATTTTCAGGGTCTTGGGCAATACCTTGTTGTACTGTTGCACATGACCTTGGAAGTTCTCTGAAGACAACCAAATTTATTTAATATCTTTATTATTACCACCTTTATTTGGAAGGTATTATTCACCACAATTAGGCAAATGCTTAGTGATAGGTATGTCTTTCTCATTGTCATCTTAAATTTGTTTTCTTTTAGGGCCCAGATGGAGCCTTGTATATAATTGCCCTCATAAATATCTTGCTGAATGGTGTTGACTTTTGCAAGAGCTAAATCTGTGGGTTTTCACTGAGTTACTCTTGCTTCTTTCTCAAAGCATAAATCCTGCAGAGCAGCAATTGAATGCTACATGTTTTCTGTATACAGTGTATTGGGGAAGTGTTATTCCTCAAAAAACCCTGTCAACAAATTTTGTAGAGATAAAAATGTTGCACAGATGTTTTAGAAAAGGAAGCAGAAAGGGATTGCAGTATACAGAGCCTACATTGCTACATGGAAAATGCTACATTATTGCACAAGACTAATCCATCATCTGGATAGTGAGGAGCTGAGAATGTGTTGCAGACACACAAACATAAGAAGACATTATGTACATGCATGTAATGTTCTTTACCTATATTTTAAAAGGTGTTCTCTTCTGTTAGACAGTAATCCCCTCAGACCAAAAGGTGGTCCAGAGAGCTGTCTCCTGTCAGTTCATCTTGGGTTTCACATCTGGATTGTGGGGTTGGTGGCTTTCCTGGAGCAGCCCTGAGGCAGGCTGGATATCCTGGAGTTGGGTTCCTGAATGTGCTTGTTCTTCTGTGCATATCTGGATTTGTGGAGATGCACTGCTGATGGACCTGGGAGGAGCTGGGACAGGGCATTTATTATTCAGGTTGCTGCATCTGCTGTTGTCTCTGTGTGCTTCTCTTTCTCTGGAAAGATTAGCTTTTTATCATAACACTAAGAGGCTCAGGAAACATAATTTTGCCACAGATCACCAACACTTGTCTGGAGCATACTTGTTGTAAGACTTGATGACAATTAAGTTATGCAGTCCAAATTATTTTCTGCTGTTGTGCTGATATGAGCTTGTCTATTGTTAACTGTGGGAGTATTCTATTGCTTCAGGGCCAGGATTGAGACACGGGAAATGGTTTTTCATGTTTGGGCCTACATGTTTACTCTTCTTATCAGTGCTACAAGGGAGTGAGTTCTCAGCCCCTCAGCTTCTAGGTAGAAATGGCAATGATAGCTTCCAACTACAAGGTCTTTTAAGAGTGAATTTAACCAATGAATAATTGCCAGCTAAATTATTTTTAACCTAATAACTAGACAACTCTTACCTGCAGTGTGGCATTTTATACTCAATCACACAATATCTGTGGGATTTTGGCATTTTTGCCTCTGGGCACCTTGGGATATTTCCCCAGCTGTGGGAGTGCCATTTGTTTCAGTTCTGTGTCAAGAAGAAGACTCCAAAGTCTTGTTAGGCTTGTTTTTCATGTTTATTAATATATTAGCTGAAATCTTGGCATCGTCCTCATAGGTGACATCATCCTATGTTCAGATGATCCCACCACCTCGCGGCTCAAATTGGCTCACATGGTGCAAAATGGCTGCAAAATGCACAGCTTTTATCTTTATACTCGTTATCATCCAATTAATGGTAGACTTGTAAATTATTTCTAATATCTTTAACCAATTAATCTTTCTTGTCCACTTGCATAACTGAAACTGTGAAAAACTTCTAACCAATCACCTCTTGTGCTTCCAAAACTGCAAAGTCATGGAGAAGAGAAGGAAAAAGGACTAAGAACCTCACCCTCTTTTCTTCATTTTGACTCCATTTATAAAATCCCCTAAAAATCTTTATTTCTCTGCCATGTGACAACTACATTCATTTCCTACTAACTACCCTACTCTATAATAAATCCTGGTATATAAAGGAATATTTGAAATCCTTCCCATGAGTGAACATCAAAGTTAGTGTTTTTCTGCATGTCAGGACAAACAGGAGAATCTCTCTCTGATTCTCGTCTCCAACAAATATCACCCAAACCCATGAAGAAGGAAGAAGGAAAAGCTGATGTTTAAAAATGTCTACCTTGTTTTTACACACTGTTATACCCTGAAACCTAATGTTATGAGCTTTCACTCTGTGACATTATACACTTCTATCCAAACTCCACACACATAATACCAGTTCTATCACTTAATATTGGAAGCCTTCTCCATGGCCTCAGGTCAAAAGTAGTGTTCTGTTGAGGGTCTGCAGCTGTCAGCACAGGATGCCTAAATTCCTCTGTGCCCAGGTTTCTAACATTAAGCTAAAAGTTGGGCACTGGTGTAGGCAGTTAACACTTGTTAACTGACAGAATAAAGAGAGCTGACCTTCAGCTGATCTACTGGGAATCCTACTTTTCCATAAAAGATATATTCTGCCAGCTTTTGACATCAATGGAAATAATCCTTTTGACCTTTTGCACAATTATTATGTGTATAAGCAGCCTTGAAATCTGATTTTTCAAACTGCTCCCTTGCAAGTGCTTGACTGATTGTTTAAATATGTATTGTCATCTTTTGTGGTGGTGTTTTTTGTTTGCTAGTTTGGTTTTTTTTTTGTTTGTTTGTTGGTTTTTTCCTACCTGTGATAGGCTTGGATGTGTTAACTTAGGCCTTAATTTTATAGAGAATCTGGTCACATTCTCAATTATGGCTATGTAGTTGGTGGACCTGTGATTGAGGGTTGCCTAATTTCTTTGGTCAAATTGAGTTTATTATCTCATGTCAAAATACTCAATTCACCCTAGAATCCTCATGTTTCTTTTCTTTTTCTTGGCCTACTTGCTGTCTTTAGCTTGAAAGATTCTTGGGAATTTAGGCTGCTAAGAATTTGTATATCAAGACAAAAAAAAATGCTGGTATCAACTGTGAAGGATTAGTTCAATATAAATAATAAAAATAATATCTAGACAGTTACCTTGATACAAAAGACTTTATCTCTGAATATGTTTCATGTGCACTATTACTGCTTTTTTTTTGTTTGTTTTTGGTTTTTTTTTGTACTCATAGTATGTTTGTTGCCTGTATTGTGTCTTTTTAAAATTACTTTTTTAGTGCAAGGAAATTGAGACAGAAAAGAGAGGTTCTGTGAATGCACCTGTCTCTTTGTACTTTGATGACCAGGCCATACCTTTTAAACAAGTTCATAATAGTATAACTTCAGTTTTCCTCCCCCTTAAGCTAAAGAGTGCTAGCAACAATTGTACTGATGTAAATGTTAGGGGTACTTAATGATATAAACAAGAGCCAAAACACTCTATATAAACATTTCTGGTTGGTATAAAAAAAAGTGAGTTGATAATATGAGTGGTTGTGCATCTTCTATGCACACATAGCACATAATTTTTCCTTTGGTCCGTTGAGCACAGGCTCCTTTACTTCCAATTTAAGGCCCATGAATGAAAAAGTGACTAAAGTTTTCCTTAAAAAGCTGTTCAGAAGCACCATGGCACTACATGGATGATATGCTTCTCCCTGAGTGCCCAACATAATTGCCACTCGGTGCTAAAGTGGCCATAGTTATCCCTGGACCAGGCTAAATATTATTGTTTAGTTCCTGTGGCTGATTCAGAGTATCTGCCAGGTTCATCCATTCCTGTGAATAAGGTGGAAATATGTCTGAGTGACCCTCCAGGATAAGTTGATAATGTACAGAGAAAGGAAGTTTGTACTATTAATCTGACTTAACTGTCATGAAATCAACAGTAGAAGCATGACATTTTTAAGATAAGAAACTGTCGTAGCAGCAGATAAGTAGTTGCAGTTAATCCTTTAATGGACAACATGACAGGAAAACTACATGAAGGCTTTGTCTGTGTGCCATCTCTGTGCCAACCCAATTCCACATCTTATGCTTTATAGCTATGCCACATATCGCACTCCAGTGCTGTTCTTCATCTAAAATGTAGGGATTTACTGCAGATTTCTCTTAATTTCCAGCCTGACACTTAAATGTTGCAAGGTGTCTTTTCTAGCCTTTTCTGGTTTCCAAATGCCTGAAAGTGTTTATTTCAGTATGTATGTGCAACTATATAGTTGTGTTTGTTGGTTCTGCTGACATTTTAAAAAATAATATCTACTTTTCTTGGGGATGGTTTTCTTTTTTTTTAAATTTTTTTTCCTTACTGCTTTATACTAAAATAGATCATTAATGATTCATTAATCAACTGTTCCAAGTGTGATTGCTCCTGAATAACTCTAAAAAGCTGGCTTTTTATCATTTACATTCATTAGTACTTAATTAACAGAGGAGACAAAAACTAAAATCTTCAGCCCACTCAAGAATGAGGTATTGCTTTTCAGAAGAGGGATTCAGAAAAGGTCTGTTTTTCAAATGTGCTGCAAAAATGCTGTAAATGCAGAACAACATTTTCCATACAGACTAGAAATGTCCCTGCTTTGTGCCAAGAGGAAAAGTGGTAATATTGGGCCACTGCCTTAAACTCTTATGCATAACACCTGAGAAAACATCACTAGATTTGGAAGCAAGAATTATCCCATGTAAATATTCCCTCTGTCCCCAGTCTTCTTAGCTAATATAGTAGTGATCTGCTTGGGGTGCCCTGGTCTCCTAATACAATGGCAGAAACGGAAGAAAATACTTGTGGTGCAAAAAAAGTGTAGGAGTGAATGAGTTTCCTGAGCATCTTGCTTCTTGGAGCTGTTTGTTGGAAGTTAGCTTAAGAAAGCCAGGTTTGTGTGGCACATGTAGTAGCTTCAAATAATAAACATCATATTATGATTTCCCTTATTCGTCTTCTTTTTCATTACTACTCAGTGTTTCACACCTCACCTGATTTCCTATAATAGAATTAAAGGCATTTAAGTCAAAAAACAAGTAAATAATATTCATGTCCTAAGAAGGAATTGGCTGTCACAGTCTTATAATGATTTTAAGGTGTTAGGATTTGATTTCCTGCTTCAGGATTATTGATTATTTTAGAGCTGGATCCCAATTTGGTTAGTAACACTGGCATGTGGTTATCCAACTAAGTGACTGGATGTTCTCCATGTTCCATGGCAACAAAATATGTTATGGATTGAAGGGACATTATGTTACAGTTTAATGTAATAATGAAAATTATAAGTACTGCATTTCAAAATGTTACTAGACATTAGAATATGCATGTGTGTTTTGGACTGACTTTTACCTTCTTGTTTTGGACAGTCAGATTCAAGTTTCTACTCAGGTTTCAAATACTTGAACCTTTGTTTGTGGGTGAAAATTAAGGAGCCTTCTAAAATATGACTCTTTACTCTAATTTATGAGCATGTGTTTTGAATTTTTATACTCCTCTGCAGGTGCATATACAGATATGTTACTTGCCCTTTCCTATACTGTTCTACAGTTTACTGTAGCAAATTCTGTACCAGGTTGCTGTTAGTCAAAGATTTTTTTAAAAAAAATCTTATTCTAATTGCTATTATTTAATATATTCTTGCTTTAGATGTGCATTTACAGAGAATATATATGAGAAAATCCGAAGTATCAGATGATAATAAAATTTATAATAAACTAACATGAGCCTGACTGCTAGTAACTCCATCATCTTTTAGAAGGCAGTTGAATATAATGCCTTAACTTTTCCAAAAACATCAGAACTGTTTAAAGCCTCAGTTCACTGCATCTATACAGGTTTCTTTTCTTTGAAACCTGTGATGATTAGTTGTGAAAACAGATTTCAAGGTTTAGCCTGAAATTTGGAAGAACTGATTCTTCAATGGTAGCCTGGCACATGCATTAGCTGTATTCATGTGTATGTGTGGCCTGCCCTGGTGCTCTGTTCTGTGGGCATTTTTGATTTAAGAAACAAGAAAACCCCAAGCCAGGGTAATTATTGAGAGGTGATGACAGATTAGGGAGATGGGCTGACAGAAACTTCATGAGGTTCACCAAGGAGAAGGCGGCAGCAAAGGTGGCTGATGGTATTCTGGGCTGCCACTGGCAAAGCACTGGCAGCAGGTCAAGGAAGCTGATGCCTCCACTTTGTTCGGCACTGTGGAGTCCATACCTAGAGGGCTCAATTCAGTTTTGGATATTTCAGTACAAGAGAAACATGGATATGTTAGAGGGTACAGAGAAGGTCCACAGAGATTCTTGGGGAGGTAGAGGAACTCACATATGAGGAAATGTTGAGAGTTGGGACTGTTCAACTTTGAGAAGTCTCAGGGGATTTTTGTCAGCTGATATAAATATTTGAAAGGATGATGCAAGGAAGACAGAGCCAGATTCTTTTCAGTAGTACCAGTGACAGGACCAGAGGCAATGGACACAAACTGAAATGTGGAACATTCCATCTGAACTCCAGAAAACACTTTTTCACTGTGAGGATGATTGAGCACTGGCATAGGTTGCTGGGGCTATTATGAGGTCTCTGTCCTTAGAGATATATTCCAAAGCCATTTGAAAGTGGCCTTGAGAAATTTGCTCTAGGTGACTGCTCTTGAGCAGGAGTATGGTTCCATCTGAACTCCAGAAATCCATCTGTGATTTCATAAAAATTCTTATAGAAGTAATTTGCTGTTTCTTCTTGAAAAACTAGTTCCCTCTCCATAAATTCTTCAGTCTGATTTATGGTGCTATGGGTCAGATGCTCTTTGTGACTTTCTTGAATTTTCTTTCCTGAATTTTTTTTTTTATTTTTTTTTTTTTTAATTTAAAGCTGCATAACTGCTGGAAATGATTGGCATGCAGAAGGCAACCCATATGTAATGGTTGCAAAATAAGCAAAAATTTTTAAAGTCACTGGAGGTCAGGTGGCACAGCACCCTCAGACTAGCCCTTTCTCAGTCCGAGTTGCTTAAGCATATTTTTCTCTACCTAATTGATACTGGGAGGTTTTATGGGAAACTTTATCAGCTAGGGTTTGCCTGTTCTCAAAACCAACTCTATGGAACAGTATTTATGTGATATTAAATCACTAGAAGTTACTGGAAAGGCTAATTAAAACAGAGTTATTTGTTTAAAGCCGTAGTTTAATATGTTTAGTTTTATATAGTTTTATATAGTTTAAATCCATACTACATTTTCCTATTTACTTTATGTCTGAGTTTTTAAATATATGTATGGAGAAACATCAAAGCAACAACTTCTGTGTGTATACTTAAATTCTGTATATTTAACTTGTATCATGAACCAGAATTAAATTAATTAAATTTATTAATTGAACTGATCTGTGGATTTTTTTTTTGTTTGTTTGTTTTTAACATTAAGGGTGGAGTATGTGTACCCCACAGGATCACAGGTAATTTTAAATAGGTACTGTTTGGCTTGTTTATCCTCAGTGCCAGAAATTATTCTGTATCAGCTAATCAAGGTTGGAGTATGGCTCATTATGTGTTTTCATTTCATACCAACACTTGAAAATGCAAAATAGTTTTTACATAGTTCAGCAGTATTAATGCTCTTGTTACAGAATTAGAGTATTTAATTTACAAAAGATGACAAGGAGATAATATAATTTACTGCTTTAAAGTATGATTTCAATCCTCATGATTTTTTTTAGTCATTTTACAGGAAGGGAAGTTTTTAGTGACCTAGAGATGTAGCAGTAGGAAGACCAATCTCTCTACCTTGGACAGAAGTAGAAATGGTGATGGATGGTCTGGCAAGATGCTTTTGGTTTTTCAGGGTAAATATTCCCGTAACTGCCAAGTAATTACTTTCTTCATGCTTTTGATATGTCATTCAGTAAATTATATATTTCTATCAAACATTCCCATTTTTGCAGCACTAAAAGCTTAGTGTTTGATGAAGAAAAGTGAACTTAAATATCTTTCTCATAATCAATGACAGAGCTCTAAACATAATATAAATAAAACAATGTCTGCAGTACGTTTTTATTTGAGTAGCTTTAGAAAAAAATAACACCAAAAAAACTATTGCTACAAGAGGTTGCTCAGCTGAGTAGTGGTGCATGTATATACCTATAAATCTGAAAAACTGGTGAATTTTTCACTGACCAGAAGAATGACATTTCTTATGGAAAATCTTCTATGTTTTTGTATTAAGATAACAAAGATGAAGTAAAAAATAAGTCTCACCTGATAATTATGGGATTTGTCTTTTTCTGTGAGAATACATGCTGATATCATGTTCTCTTGGAAGTATCATAAGTAAAGCGAGCACTGCATGTACTACTCATCCTTTTATTGAAGTAAAACCTGTATGACTAATATAGGCTCACTTGAAAATGGAATTGTTACTGATATAATAATCCTATTGTTTTTGACATTTTAAAAATGGCACACCAAGTGTTTCTCAAGTAGTCACATTTGAAGTGAAGATATATACTGCAGTAAATACAGAAAAATACCTGAGATTTTATTCATCACAAAGCCTCAGGTAGTAGTCTTGAACTGGTTTCTTTATCTGACTTGAGTCTTAGTGTCAGTGTTATGTCATGACTTTAGGTAAGAATTCATGAAATTTTTTAAATTAATGGAGAAGAAACTCCAAAGATGATAGAAGATGTTTTGCCCCACTTATTCTGAAGCTTGATGTCTTTCTGCTGACTTTGTCACAGCAGTAGTTTGTGACATTTACAGTAGACAGCTGTGCAGATCAGGTGTCTACTGAAAGAAACACTTCCATTTTTATTCTAAATCTGTGCCAGGGTGTTAAAGAAAAATATGCACCAAAAAGTACTGATGTATGATTTCTTTTTACTTTTTTTTTTTTTTTTTTTTTTTTTTTTTTTTTGTTGTTGTTGTTTTGTTTGGTTTTTTTTGACTGGTATTTACATTAAGTCCTACAGCTTTATCTCTGAAAAAAAAAAAAATAAAAAAATCCCACTTTCTCTCCATTTGAAAGTGTGAACTGAACGTTAACAATGTGGCAGCTGAGCTTCTATCCAGTAATGTGCTAATTCCCCCACAACAGGATGGACAAGGAGAAAAAACTTGTGGGTTGAGATACAGGCAGTTTAATTAATGAAAGGGAGAACCAAACCAACGAAGTTATATGAAGGCTGTCACTCATCACCTCCTGCTGGCAGACCAATGCCCAGCCTGTCTCTGAGCAAAGGCTACACTGGGAAAACTGCCACCTGCTGGTTTTATAGCTGAGCATGATGTTGGGTGGTAGGAAATGTGTCTTTGGTGAATCTCAGCCAGGTCTCCTGGCTGTGTTCCACTCTCAACCACTTGACAAGGTTATTCCCTCCCCTGTATCACTGCCACTTCAGCTGTGGCTTTGGGAGCCATCATTCTTGTGTGCTGTGCAAAGATGGAAAGTCCCTCTACTGCAATTTCTCTCTTCTCCACTGATGGTTGGTATCAGAGGGCTTCAAAACTCAGCAAATTGCAAGCCAGCTACTGGGACCCCTGTGTTTATAGGGCCTGAAACAGAAGGCAGTGAGGCAGCTTGTGGCATCAGGAGGCCACTGTGATACAACCTTCAAGGGCAATGGCTGGTTATGGGAAGGGCTAGTTCCCTTTTTTGTTGTGCAGCACTGTGACAGTGTGTACAGCATTCACGCCAAAAAACCCACGCATCAGGGACTGCTGCACCACCAGATTGCTGCAGGTGTCAGGGGAAGATGGTTACCTAGAAGGACTCCAGTCCCCCTTGGATGAAACCAAGTGATGACAGGCCTTTTTGCATAAGGAAAGAGCCCTCCACAACCTTCCTGTTTGTGGCTGCCAGGTCACTTGCAGTCTAACTTTGCTAGGCCTCTGCTATTACATGTATTTCCTTTTCATCTTCCATGCCAGCTGCTGCCTCTATTCTCTCCTACCATCTGTCTCCACACCCTTGATTTGCTCTTGTTCCACTCTGGTTTTAAGGACTTCTCATCAGTCTTTCAGATTTGCTGCCTAACCAGTTTTGAGAACAGACTTTCTGGTGTGTTTGAGGAACTGCAAACAGTTTCTGAATTGGAACCAATGAGCAGGTTTCCAAGGTGAAGCTCCTGCTCTTCCATGACTTTGGTACACAGAATCTTCCTTTGGGGAAAGATGAGAGAAACAGCATTGTTTTTCTGTCAGTAGCTTCTTAAGGGAGAGTAAGAAAATGGAATTAAATAAGTGAATAATGAGATGAGCTGATGAATGTTATTAAAGTTTATCTTTGCTTAATTTTAGGAGGTCTTTTCAGGATCTGGTTCAGTTCTTCATGTAGTCAAGACTTCCCTCCCTGTTTCATACTGGGTGTTTGGCTGCACTCTTCTTCAGGATTGTAGTAATTTATTTATTTTTTCCTAGTTTAGTAGGTAACCTGTACCATTTCTCTTCCTCATTCCTTCATGTTCAGTCTGGTAATACATATACATGGAAAAAGATCGTAATAAAGAAAAAAGATAAACCAACAGTTAAAATATAATGGTGTCTCAAGTATATATCCTGAGAGATCTGGGAGACTTGGTCCACAAAAGGAGGTAGAATACTATGTCTTAATGCCAAGAGAAACAACAACAACAAAAAGGTGCTACTTCAAATGCTTTTTAAATGTCTAGTGTACCTTACACATGTGCACATGTAATTCATATTCTTGGCTTGCCTTTACTACAGATGTACTAGTTTTAAATTTTAAGCAGCTGAAATGACTTATCAGTGGTTAGTTTTCTAATTTTTTTGCTCTGACCAGAAATATTTGCTGGTTTGTGTTCTCCTTATCTAAAGAAGTAAGTATATCTTGGAATCTTTTGTTGCAACTTGTAGTACAATGGATTTGGCCTCAGAATGCAAGTCCTCAAGTATTTTCACCAAAGGATTTCTGTGAGTTCTTACTTCCTATTTCTGGCTAGCATTTCCTTGTTTAAGGAAAAACAAAATCTGTCAAGAGAAAACATTAAAAATATTTTTAATTAAAAAATATTCAATAAAATATGGAAAAGGAAAAAAGGAAAGTGGCATAGTTTTGTAGAAGTGCCAATATTCATATTACTGAATTTATCTTCTTCAGATGCAATTTCAACATGAAGTTACAAATATGGACTAACATACACTTCAGAAAATTTTTTTTTATGTTAATCTTGATCTTCCTTGTCCAGATTTGTTGAATGATGCTCAAGTAGTCTGTCACAAAATAAAGTACAGAACTGATAGAATGGCAAACCAATTTCATCCTGGTTTATAGTATTGGTCTTCTTATACTGCAGATTTCTGAAGAAGTTGAAGGAAAATTCTCACTTCTTCTGTCTAGCCTGCAAAATATTTTCTAACATAAAGAGGCAAAATCTGTATTTTCATTTAAATTTGTCTTTTTATGTATAGTGAATTTAGGATGTTTGCATAACTTAGATACTCCTTGTGCTTTCCAGTATATTTAGTTTGCTGTGATGATTCTTCTATTGGATCCTTGAAAGCATCCTATCTAGGAGATAAATACAATATTAAAACCCTCAAATTATATATAGAATATTTAATCAATGCAGACATATTTAATCAATGCAGTCATATATATTTTTATAAACCTCTTTATTATTCTTTTTCTTTCTTCCTGTTTTAAAAGTAGAGGAACCAGCTCTTTTTGGTATGTTGTAGTAAGAGAACAAAAGTTTTGGCAAAATTTTGACAGAAAGCCCCTGGATTTTCTGGTAGGTCTGCTTTCCACTGGATTTTTGAGTGAGATGTGTAGACAGCTCTTTGATAAAGAACCCATTTCTATTATTCCTGAGAATTTGTTTTCCAGAATGCCCTTGTGTGTCTTTTTTCAAACTTTGTTTGACTTACTGTTTTGAAGTTTTTGGGTTTGAAGACTTCAACTTTAAATACTTTTAATCACAACATGTAGACTAGAAGAGACTTGTTCTGTTCAGGATGGCATAAAGAAGAGAAATTGTTGCATTCAGTTCTAACAGCAAGTCTTTAGTGGGGGATAACTAGACCAAAGAGAAACAAGGGACAGAATCTCAGGGCAAGGAGCAAAAAAGCAGTTCCCTTACTACAGCAGTCATTACATATATAACAGTAAAGGTCTGGCAACAACAAAAAACATTGTTTTACTTGGGATTAATTCTAGCATAAATTTTTTGCTTATGTTTCTTGCTTCAGGAGAGTTTTGTTCTCCCAAATAGTAGTTTATTTAGTGGGTTTTTTTTGTTGTTTTTCCTTCCAAGGAGGGGCTGCAGTATCCAAATTTCTTGATTTGATAAGCTCATGTTATTTTACCATGCTTGTTGTTGCTTGACAAGTAAGATAGTCTTTGATGTTCTTAATAAAGATGGCAATAAAAACTCAATGTGCAGCATTGCTCTTTGTTAGAACTGTTTATTAAATTGTGGGGATGTTTTGCTAGTCATGTGTCTCTGCTCTTGGGTTTGTTTTTTGTTTTGGCACTAAAAAGGGTAAGCAACTGGTTGTTTCTTTGATTGAAACTGCCAAAAAAAACCCCTGAAGGCTGTACACTGAAATACCTGTATTACTGCCACCTGTTTCACTATTCCAGCAATGCCAGAACATATGGTTTCGTTCGACTTCAGAGTTGCAATTCTTCAGTGGTTTTCAAGGCTATGCCTAAATTTTTGTGACTGAGGCTTATCAAAATGAATGTTATCTTTCCATCCTAATGCTGGAAGGTTTGGGTCTTTGTTTTTATAATTTCATGAGTTCAAATTTTTTATCTGTGAGCATGCAGAGGGAAGTATGTTAGTTACAGCATGTCCACCAAGTAGTGCAAGTCTCTTAAGTCAAGGAGGCTTTGACTTGCCTGTTTTTGACAATATAACAGGAACTCTGTGTTTTTAAGGAGAAAATTCACTAAGGCTTTCTGAATCGTAACTGTGACATGGGTGTTCCATGCCCATATCCGTTTGTAAATTAGAAAAGTCTGTATTTAACTGAAAGGTATAAAAACACAAACATGTTTGCCTTTAGTTGGAATTGCTCTGCTTTTCTGGAGATGTGGGAATGCTTAAAAGACTGTGTACTGGAACATTGCATCCCCTCACACTGCATTTTGTGTACTTTGCCCCTCACTGTGTTGTAATCTAAGTGGATAATCCTAAACATGATCTCTTTCCTGTTCATTTTATTCTCCCTGTCGAGTGCTTTGCTTCAGTGTGAGTTCTCCTGTGACTCATTTCCATCAGATTACATCCTGCCACTTAAATAAAAAGTGATTTCTTTTTAGTGAGACTTCAATAACATGATCTAGTTCCAAACAGAACTTATTTGAAGGAAATATTTTTAGCTGTGTTTTCCATGAGACTCACAAACATATCCTCATTCACTTTCTCACAAAACAATTATAGCATCAACTTAGGAGGCAATTAGCAGTAACTTGTGTTTTGTTGCATATTTTTCCACTAGGGGAGTGTTGGTGGCTGAAAATTATCATATTCCTGTTGGTAAGGGATCTGATGCATGGGTAGTTTCATCTTATATTTCCTTTCCTCCATGAAACCTAATTTCAAGCAGATGTTCTATGCCTTCAGAGTGGTACTGTATAATTTTAGGCATGTGGTTGATGTTATGTATGGCTTTTTGGGTATGATCAACACAGGTGTTGTAGAATGTGTTGCTTTCAATTTCTGCAGGCATTATTTTACTGTTGGCAACATTTAGTTTGTCCATGCAGAGTGAACCAGCAGGTTTTGCAGGATAAGAATAGAGCTATTAACACTGCTGTTGCTGCTTCTGGAAGTTTTGTTAATTTAAACTCTGGTTTCCATTGACTATTCCTAAAAATTCCTGAGAACAAAAGTTTTCAGCTTTCTTACAGTGCCCTGTTTCTTTCATTTCCCTAAATTTAGTGTGTTTCAGGGTTGCTTTTATCTGAATCAAAATGGATGCAAGTGTCTTGGAGAAACAAAGGGAAACAATTGTCAAGATTTATCTTTTGGTTCAGGAGGTAAACCAAAATGTAAATTTGCTCTTTTGCTCTTAGTTATTTACATCTCCAAAATAATAATAAAAATTATTTGTTTATTCCTTTCCTTTCTACAACCTATAATTTGAGATTTATATTCTTCTTTACTAACACCAGAAATTTTTCATCACAAAAGTGGTAGCTTTAATAGGAGGTACACTGTAAAGTGGGAATTGACTTCCATAGAAGGCCACAGGGCTTCTTCATTTGGTTTGTATTGAACATAGGATCAGTGACTGGGTAAAGTTTTTTCCATCTTGTATAACTCTGACTTCTGAAAATATTCTGGAAAGTATTCCACCTGCTGACATATCCTTGGAAAAGTTGAAGTATTTTGTCTCAAAAATCTAAAAAATGAAGCATTTTGACTTTTCAGAGTGAAATATTTTTCTTTAAAAAACATTGTTGTAAAATGTGCCAATATTATCAAATTCCCTCTTTCATTAAGACTAAGCTACTTTGCCTAATTTGACTTGCATATATGATCATTTTTTCTCTGAGACAGGACATCAGATTAATTTTCTATTCTCTGATGTGTTCTTTGAGCTTTAAAGAAGAATTCTGATATCTTAAAATTATATGACATATAATTTACCTTGGTCTCACTTCTTTTAGCAATTGACTACTGGCAACTGTAGCATATATTTATGCATATATATTATGTGGAGGTAGTCTGCTCTTTTGAACTGCTTTGAATTGATCATTTACATGTTGAAAAGGTTTCCCTCTATGTAATTAAGCTTAATATGTTTTTCTTCTTAAAAAAAAAAAAAAAGGAAAAACAAAACCAACTTTCTTTACCTCCATTGTGCTGTAGTCTATCTGTAGCTTCCCTTTTAAAATGAAAAATTAAATCTGGCAAATAGAGAAAAGTATGATGAATATAATAATGCCTGTTCTCTCTTGCCTTCTTGCCCCAGGAAGAATGGGGTGGTCTCCAAAGACCAGTGAAGCTAAATAAAGAGGGAAAATTTTCCACTAGAAGATATATCTCTCTGATCAAAAAAAAAAAAAAAAAAAGCTTATATAGCACCTACTCAGGTAGACTCCTTCAGTGTCTTTATATACAGGTGTAGAGTGTTAAATGAAGAAGGAACAATTGCAATTTCTTCTGGGTGCTGCATCAAGTATAGCAGTGATAATTCTACTGCAGATCTCTTAGCCAGTCCTCACAGGATAAGTGTTCTATCCCTCTCATTGACTTGGTGTCGCTCCTCTGGGCTTGCTCCAACAGGTCAATGCTTTTCCTGCAGTCCCCCGAGCTGGATGCAGCACTCCAGGTGGTGTTTCAGGAGACAGAGGGGCAGAACCCCTCCCTTGCCCTGCTGGCCACGCTGCTTTGGATACAGCCCAGGACACGTTTGGCTTTCTGGGTTGAGTCCACATTGCTGGGTCATCATATTGAGCTTCTCATCCACCTCTTTCTCCTCAGGGCTGTATTCAATCCATTCTTTGCCTAGCCTGTGTTTTGTACTTTAAACAGCCCCAACCCAGGTGCAGGACTTTGCATAGGACTTTGGTGAACTTCAAGTTTCACATGAAGCCACTTCTCAGGCCGGAGGTGTCATTTACTAGAAATCAGTGTAACAGATACATCTGTCTCCTCGCTAACTGCTTCATCATTATCAAATAATTTGTTTTCTCCCTAGATATTAATCCCTACTGAATACTCCCCCTGAAAGGACAGAGATTGGCAGGTCATTCATTATGCTTTTTTTCTGTTGAGCTGTAACCTGCAGCAGAATCAGTTTACTTTGTCAAAATTTAGAAATTTTCATAGGATCTTAAAACTTGCAAAAAAATTACGATCGATTACTTCAGCTTCTTATTAAGCTATATATATGATTAGATAAGCTGCAAAAACATCACTTTGAGAGTGTTTTACTTTTAAACCAGAAAATAATGAAGTGATCATAAATAATACACTATTGCCCAAGTGTGATAAGCTTTGGTTGTCTTTCCTTTCTATTCACCTTAAATTGGTAATTTAATTGCAGTACATTTTAGTTTACAAGTAAGATTTGCAATTTAGAACTGTGTGTTTTAATTCAGAGTATGAAACTTCTAAATTAAGCTGTTAAACCTTTCTAATACACTTACAGGGCAGCAAAAAAGGCAGGTTGTCTGAACCAGAATGGAAAAATTTGTGTCCATATGTTACATTGCATATACCATTTTTACTGCAATTAGTGTTGTCCTACAATGTGTGCTTTAGATATTTTACTTGAAACAAAAATTACACTTTAATCTTACTTTTAAGTGCTGCAAATTCTAAGCATTTGAGTTTGCCTCAGATCTTCTATATTTATATTTTATTTGATGTAAACATAAAACAGTTACTAGTCAATTTTTTAATCATAATTTGTAAAGTCATGCTTATCCTTTCATTTGTCTTTGAGGGAAGTGGGGGTATAAAAATAAAGGGAATTTGAAAAGATATGTCTTTCATTGATTCGCTTGAAAAAAAGATTGCTGTTGTGGTATTGTGAAATTAATTTCACTTGCAATACATATATTTATTTAGAAAGACATACATTTAATATCTCTTTTAATATTTTTTTGTGGTTAAACTCAGTGCAGTTTAACAAGGTTGAATGGTACAACTGACTACAGGATTATTTTCCTGATGCAAATCCCATGGAATGCATTTTGTTTTCAATTACCTTGTATTGTGTCTTCACAACACCAACATTATACAATGTGGAAAGCAAGATGTTTTTCTGTTACTTGTACAGTTCTTTAGTGGTCACTGCCCAATTAATTGCTGCAAGACCAAGAGACCATCATTATCATACAGACCACCTTTTAGAGAAAATATTTATTATGGGATAATTTAGGGTTTTTTCCTCCATTTTTATAGTGGGTTTCTCCTTATTTCTAACCTCAAATCTCCCTGCTGACAGAAATATTTTGCCAGTTAAAAACAACTGTAGGGTAAGGTAAACAAGAAAGAAGTCTTCTTGTGAACTTCAAGGCTTTTATATGAAATAATCATGGATGTTTCTGATTTTTTTTTCTTCTTTGTGGAAAGAAGGTCAATGATATTTCTGTATAAAGTACCTTAATGGTCAGGGGGCATGCTATTGTAAAGAATTACTTCCTACTGACAGAGGTCCCAGCTTATGACAGGAAAGCATAAGAAATACCCTTCTAGCTCAGAGTGGTGGTCTGTCAGTCCTCATATTCCATCTCACGCAGTGACACTGGGAGATGGGGGTTAGGGAAGGCTCTGTGCCCTTGTGTATGTTCTCTGGTCCTTTGTCCTTGTGTTTTTCCAAGATCTACAGCTTTATCAGGCATGTGAGAGGGTGCATCATTGCCCTTTTTGTACATGCCATGCAGAGTTGCTGAATTTGGCTGACCTGTCATTGAGCCTTCTAATACTGTCTACCTTCACAGCCTCCTGTGGCAGCAAACTATTGTCTAAAAAACCCTTTTTATCTGCTTTGGGCTAGCTCTCTCGACTGCTTTTATCAAGTTCCACCTCATTCTTGTGCTGCAGGATTTGCTGAACTGCAGTTTATCCATCACTTTTGTGACTCTATAAACTGCAGTCCTACACTCCCTCATGCTGCTTGTGCCTAAAATTTGGGTCCTGGTAGTGAGTTTTTTATTTTTCAGTCCCTGAGGTCAGGGTGTGCAGCCAGTTTGACTACCTGTGCTGTTTCTGAACATAGTATGTATAGGAGGGGTATGCAGCCCTATGGTGTTGGACACTTGGGGTTGCAGGACTGCTGGTACTCAATTTCAAATATGATTTCTGTGGTGCTACCGAAGTCTTCCACCTCTTTGATCAGCAAAACAATAAGGTTGCTTTCCACCTTTGTAGTAATTTTCATATGAAAATCTGAAATGTTTATATACCTATTAAGGAGCTCTTCTTTAAATGAGGGTTGCATTAAGAAAAAAAAGAAAGTAAAACCATATGTTTCTAAGTAGAAACTCCTGAAATACATGGTATGTTAAATGATATTTTGCACTGCTTCATTCTTTTTATATAAAACATTAAATCTGATTTTATTACATTAGAAGTTAAAATTGCTTCAATCAAGACATAGCTTGGGATGCTTTGAGATTTGAGGGCTTTTTAAACTATAATTTTTTGATTACACTCTGAAAATCTGCAGGAAAAAAGTGATTAAAATGTTATTAAAATGTTATGTTCTGCATATGTCTCCTAAGTACACAGTTTTTACCACTAAAATTAGAAAGTGATGACATTATTATGAGAGAGCCTATATATATAACCTCTATATAACCCATTTAATAGAAAATGATACACAACAAATGGAATTTAGGTCAGAGAGCACACTGATTCCTGTATTCTAAGTATTTTGGAGATTTATATTATGCATAGGGTATTACCCATCTTTAAGTTTTTGAGGTAAAATACATTTTCCAGCTGACCACCTAAATGCTTTGAGAATTTCTTCTTGGAGCTTGACTAAATTCTTATGTAAAATTCTGACGTTGTTAACACTTAAACATAATCCTCAAATTTAGTTGAAGTTACTCTTAAGAATTTTTTTGCTGTAGAATATTAATGGAATCTCAATCCTAGAATTATTCTTATTGTCTAGTGTCGTGACACTGTAGAAGAGGTTCTATGAAGACAAAAAACACTCTGGTCACAATGTTAGCACAAACTCTGATTTCAGTTTTTGAGAGAATAGTTTTTTCTAACTCCAGCAATGTTCACAGTTGAGGATGGGAAATAGGTTGCGGTTCCTTATATATATATATATATATATATATACACACACACATACATATGTATTTATTTATTTATGACAGAGCCAACAGGTGTAGGCTGATATAGGAAGGACACAAAGATACCACTCTAGTACTGCAGTTCAAAATAAACTTGATAATAAAATTATTTGCTGCTACTGAGAGACCCTACCATGACATTGTAGTATTGGAATACATTTTCTTATGTACTGTTTTAGAAGACATTAATATTCTATGACTCTAGATATTCTGTATTTCTAAATCTTCAAGTGGCTTTCAGCCTTTCAAGTATGCTCTTAAATTTCTGGTGACTAGTCCATTTTCAGTTGGCTCTGTGGACATGTGGAACCATGCATGCACCTGCATTATGTAACTTTATGGAGCAAAAAGCAAAGGTTATTTAAAGAAGGAACAGTTTCTTAAGGTGCATCTTTGATTTCATGACACTATGTTGCCAACAGATGCAACAGGTTTCCCTCCCTTTATTTGATGACTGCTTGCATGCTGCAATTTTATTTATTCATCTTCTCCAAAGCCAGCTTTGTTCTTGGTAGTTTTTTTCTTTACCCACTTCTGGAAGAGTCTTTGTACACGTAATTTCGGACTCTGGACTGTACTAAATACCAATCACTTGTCTGCACTTTGTTTATGAGAAAACACTTGCTTGTCCCAAGAAGAACTTTCTACTTAAATGTAGGTATTGAACAGATGACTTTCACAAATTTGCAGATAAACCGTTTAGGCCTAGGAGACAGGAGGGATGGCATAGGGCAGAAAGAAGTCAACGAAGTTTTAAAATATGTACTGCTTTTAAATTTCCCTACTATCTCAGTTCATTATTTGGCATGTCACACCACATTTTCTGAACTTCTTTGTATTATGTCACACAATGTGACAAAGATAATCTTTCTGACAAAGCCAGTATGTCAGTGGGGAAATAGGAAGCTGACAGTTTTTTGAATAGTCCCAGCAAAACACTTAGTAGATTTATGTAGAAAACAGCTTTTTTAAAATTTTAAATTTAGAAATATTCTTGCTTGAAGCCTTTTCTTCAAGCAGACTGAGTATTAATTAAAAATATTAGGGAAAAAGATGAAGAAAACCTGACGTGGGAAGGGCTCTGAGGTATGCATGGGAAAAGCCTACACTGGAATGGGGAAAAGGGAATCCAGCCCCAGTTTTGGCTTCTGTCCCCATGGTAATGTTGTCTGAGAGGTTTATTCCTTGTTCCTGCCCTGGAGTCTCAAAGCTTCCCACTGGAAATTACACTGACTCCTGGGTAGCTCAGATGCAGCTTCTGTATGAGGAGGACTTGGGGAATTTTGCCAGCTATACTAAAATAAATACCTGATATTTGCCCTGAAACAGAGGTAGGCTGGATCAGTAGATCTTCTCTCCCACCCCTCTTTCTCTCTTTGCACTAAATAGTAATGAAATATTTAGGCTTTCTTTCCTGGTAAAATGCTGATGTTGCTTGTGTGTTTGTACTCATTATTTGTATTCATCATGGCTTGCCTTGCAGTTTCTATTTCAAAGATTCGCCTTTTGCCTTCTGAGTTTTCTATTTAGAAAGTGTCTGTATAACAACAAAAATGTCTTTGGTTCTTGGGTGGTACAACCGTGCAGCTGTTATAAAAAGAAAAAGGTATTAGAGGTGAATTTTCACATTTTGAAAAACCTTTTTGGTATATTGTACCTGTTTTCTCTTTTGTCTTCTTTATTTTGTTTGTTCTTTGTGTGTGGTGTACACTTGCAAATTAACCAAAGGAACGCACATCTCTGCTCAGTCTGTGCAAACCTGGCTACAACATTCTCACTCAAATTGCATTGACAGCCCACAAACTTAGAAATTTAGGTGGAAGCTTTATCCTAGGATATAAAGAACTTATATGGGTAATTGGAAATGGTGAATATTTACGTATGTAATAGACTCTTCAAAATATTTTCAGTGGTTCTTGACAAACAATAGGAAATAAAGAAATGGTTGGTTCTAAAAATATTTTTTTACATACATAAAACCTGGAACCACAGATATACCATTGCTGTCAGTGTTTTCTTGTAATTTTAAAATTTAAAGGAAGTTGAGTGATTGATAAAGCCCTCAGGCTGTTCAAAAATAACATCATCTTTCTCTGCTACAATTACTTCTAACATTTCTGTTTTCGGTGTTCTGGACAGCTAAACCATTAGCATTGCTCAGGAGGCTTTATGAGCAATTAAAAAAACTCACCTGTGGGTGGGCTATCCCCCCTTGTTTTCCATCATTGTTTAACATAAATAAAAAATAATATAGTAGCTCCATCTCTGAGTTGTGCTTTACATTCCCTAAATCAAAAATATTACAGCAGTTTCAGATGCTATAGCAATATTTATGGCCAACATAGGCTTAGATGCTATCATCCCCAGGTTAGCCAGCACTTCCATCTCTCCTATTACAAAGCAATCATCTCTGGCATAGGGGTCATCTCTGGTCAGTTGGAAGGGATATCTTAAAGTCTTGTATGTATATTTATATACAAAAATATATACATTAAAGTGTCTGTATAGAGTTCAGTTTCATTGGTAAGCTAAGGTTGTACTCTGTTTTTCTGAAGCTTGAGAGGGCTAATAGTTTTAAGATGTTTCCTTTGGTAGAACTTGTGTAAGTAAATAGCATCATCCTCATTCTGCAATGTGAGGAGGTGGGGAATGAGAGAGAGAGAGAAATGCTGCAGGATTCTTTTGGAACTCAGTGAAAAAGACCTGCCAACAAATTAAGCAATAAAGTAGCTGCTTTAATATGATAGAATAAGAAGGGGAATACAGCAAGTAAATCTTGCATCCATTCAGATGCTGGGAACTGCATTTTCATGCAGCATCAGATGCATCCTGAATGGACTTTCCCATGGCATGCTGCAGAGAACATCTTCATGGGCAGCTTCCTCCTCTTTCAAGGACCCTTGTGCCTTCTTCATGAACCTACTTCAGAGAGATTGAATGCTATCTTTTAATAGCATCCAGTAGTCTGTCATGCAGACTGGCACAGGGCACCCTATGGGTTCTTACAGCAGCTACACATGCCAACATACAGATTTCTCCCAAGATATAAGAACAGGGAGAGTTGGCATTTCCCATTCAAGACTCTAAAATCTGCAGGGTTCTTATTACAGTATCTAGCGTATGTTAGTTAGTGGTTTTAAAGACAGTGTTTTTAACTAGGGCTATGTTGAACAAGCATGGAGAGGAGAGGCTGGTATCCTACAGAAAAAAGAAGAAAATGACGTTTCTCCTGGATTCTTCATGAGTGGTCAGTTGTGAACTTGAAAAGCTATAGATATGTGTTTTACCATATAGTTGTATTATTTATCTACTGTAGTAAATCTTGATGACTGCAAAGTGGTCTCTGATAGAAACAGCTCTGGGGTTTATCTTTGATCAGATAACTGGCAACAGTGAGTCAGAGATGTATTTCTCTACTCCCAAATTTGTTTTCTGTGATGACAGAATCTATTGCATTTACTGATGCTGAT
>VWZN01015831.1:307122-362812 GCA_013396955.1 Regulus satrapa | reverse complement strand
TCAAGTACTGCCCCTGCCTCAGGAACCGTTCCTGGCTCAGGTGCCTCAGGACCCTCAGTAACCCCCCCCTGCCTCAGGGGCTTCAGGACACTCCAGAACCACCCCTTCTTCAGGTGCCTCATGACCCTCGGGAACCGTCCCTGCCTCTGGTGCCTCAGGACCCTCAGGAATCGCCCCTGCTTCAGGTGCCTCCGGACATTTAGGTTCCTCAGGAACCCTCCCTGCCTCAGGTGCCTCAAGTACTGCCCCTGCCTCAGGAACCGTTCCTGGCTCAGGTGCCTCAGGACCCTCAGGTACTGCCCCTTCCTCAGGTGTGTCAGGTGCCTCACAACCCTCAGGAAGCGTCCCTGCCGGAGGTGCCTCAGGACCCTCAGGTACTGCCCCTTCCTCAGGTGTGTCAGGTGCCTCACAACCCTCAGGAAGCGTCCCTGCCGGAGGTGCCTCAGGACCCTCAGGTACTGCCCCTGCCTCAGATGCCACAGATGTCTCACAGCACTCAGGAACCGCCCCTGCCTCAAGAGCCTCGGGAACATTCCCTGCCTGAAGTGCCTCAGGAACAGCCCCTGTCTCAGGTGCCTCAGCTGCCTCAGGTACTGCCCCTTCCTCAGGTGTGTCAGGTGCCTCACAACCCTCAGGAAGCGTCCCTGCCGGAGGTGCCTCAGGACCCTCAGGTACTGCCCCTGGCTCAGGTGCCTCACAACCCTCAGGGAAAGCCCCTGTCTCAGGTGCCTCAGCTGCCTCAGGTACTGCCCCTTCCTCAGGTGCCTCAGGACATTCAGGTGCCTCAGGATCCTCATTAACCCCCCCTGCCTCAGGTGCCTCACAACCCTCAGGAACTGCCCTTGCTTCAGGTGCCTCAGGATCCTCAGGTGCCTCCAGAGCTGCCCCTGCCTCAGGTGCCTTAGGATGCCTCTCGCTGGGAGCTGTGGTTTGTCTCACACCTTGCTGGCCCTGCTGCTCTTTGCCCCAGTCTTTAACAAGAGCCAGGTAAATTGTCCCTGTGTGACTCTGGGGGTGAGATGCCTGCCCGCAGAGCAGGAGGTGCTGGGAGGTAGAGGAAGGTATTGAGTTTCAGTTGTCTCAGTTTAATCAGTCAGTTCATAATCAGCAGAAGGTGGTGGTATTTAAATGTTGTTCTGAATAATCTTCTAATAATGGCCAGGATGATTTTGCTATGTAAATATTAACAACCAAGTTTATTTGCTGATTGTTTCCCCTGCCAATTAGCAGCGTGGCTTTATTCACATCTATCTCAGCTTCTGCAGTAAAGAACAGGAGTTCCTTGCTATCTTTTCCAGATCCAGATGGAGAAAGTAAATTTTTTGTAATGTATCTTAAACACAAGCCTGTATCTATAAGAGTGGTTTGTTTTGTTGGGTGTTTTTTTATTTGGGTTTTTGGGTTGCTTTTGGTTTTGTTGTTTTTGTGGAAAAAATTATTACTGCCTTTCTTCAAGTGTTTTTTTCCTCCTGCTATTATCAAGGTAGCCAATTTGCCTCTCAGTTTTCTTCCTTGATCCTCTGACCACGGGTGAATTAATTATGTCAGTTTAAGAAGGTTGTTTTGGTTTGGTTTGGTTTTTTGTTTGTGGGGTTTTTTTATTTTTGGTTTTTTTGGGGTTTTTGGGTTTTTTTTTTAATGTTCAAGTTATTTAGAGAGACTTCTCTTTGTCTCTGGCAGGTTAACAGGGTAATCTGATTTTTTTTAATGAACCATGAAGACTGGTCAGAAGCCCCTGCCCGGTATCTTCATAGTTTGATTTAGGGTATGTTCCTTCTTCTCCTTCAGCTGAAGATATTGTCTGATACAGGACCAGAAGTGGCTTTGATGGTTAGGGTCAGTGAGATACAAGGCAAATTATGTCATCTGGGCAGTTTTATGTGTTTTCGGTACCTTCAGAGATCTTATTTTTTCCTGCCAAATCTCAGAGGTTTTTGAAGTTTCACTGATGTGGTCTCACTGTGGTTTGTCTCACAGAATCAATCTTCTCAGTGTTATTGCTGCTCATCAGTAAAGGTGCTTTTCACTAACAGCAAAAAGACCTCTGAGATGCATTTACCTCACCAAGTGAAACCAGCTTTTCAGTGTTTCTCATTACTGGAACTGAGTATCGAATGTTCTGGATTAATCAAGTTTAGCAAAACTTGAAGCTCCAAATTCTCCCTTGTATGCTAAGCGGAATGTAGTCAAGCTCTGTTACCTGTCAGTTCACCAATTTCAGGAAGCCTCTGTTTTTTCATCCTGTTGCTTCACAGTTCAAGGGAAGGTTAAGAGTCAAGATCCCTCTACCAGGGCTGCCTAGGGAGGGAATTCAATGGGAAGCATCCCCATTCCTAACTTGAAAGAAACCATTCAAAGTTAACTCAACACTTTCATGAGGCTTTTTGCTATTGTTAAGGCACCAAGGACTGTTTCAGCGCTGGTAGAACTCTGGTTTTAATTAACTACAGTAACGTGCCTTTTCTGATAATTACGAGGGTGTTGGATTCTTACTCGCAATGATCTGCAGTTTAAATTGAGATGCAATTTATTTCTTGAAGTCAAAAGAATGTTGCTTGTTAAATACTGAGATTCTTCAAGATATAAATGGAATTATGAGATTTAGAGAGGAGTTAGATATTGGAATCACAGGACGAAATTCTCTGATTTATTTTGTGGGAAGCTGGGTGAGCATCTCAGTCTCTCGTAGTTTTAATATTTAGTGATATTTGAAATGGCTTGCTTTACTGTACAGAAGAAATGTGAGAGTTTGCTTTCCTGTACCAGAAAATACAATCTGCTGTAACTGTCACAAGAATGTCATTTGCTATCCAAAGTAGCTAAAAGGAAAAAGCAGAACATGTGAACCATTTACATACTCAGGCAGGTTTATTTGGACAATGCTAAAAGGAAATCTAGTAGAGCAGCTTCACACATGTTAAAAATAGCAAGTGCTGAAAATGTGTTGCCCCTGAAAGATGTTGAACCAGGTGCAGAGTTTCCTGACTTGATTAAGACAGTCTTTATAGGGAAATGCCGTGGATTATAATGAAACAAATTCCTGTGTGGGAAGGTGGCACACTGAAAATGGAAGGGCTCTTATCTGGCTTTCCAGAGCACATTATCAGCTAAAGAACACTTTATCGTGGGACACTGGATTGGATTGTGGGCATGAGGTTTTGGGTTAGAGCTGCTACTTTACTATGATTTCCTTAGTTCTTGAAGTGGGCCTATTGGAGGGGAAAAGCAGGTGTGTTGTCTTTCCAAGCAGTGTTTACAGATGCCATCACTATAATGGCATTTATTAGCAGTCTGATATCTTTGTGTATAATATTTTAAAATTTTCTCCCTGACCTCTGTGCAAGTCTTTTGGTAGATATTTCTAATTTGTTCTAAAGCAGCAGTCAAGAGAGTTTTAGGGCTCTGGACTTCTGTAGTTACCAGATATGAATATATAGAATAGACAGAATGAAGATAAACAGACAAGTTAATAATCAAATAATTATCAAACTAATTATCAAATTGTAGCACAGATTAGAGGACCAGCATGCTTAGAAAATGCCCAATTCCCTCTGACCAGAGGTGAAGTGATAAGATCCTCATTTCTGGTTCACTTTAGAGGCAACCAGAAATTATGAACAAAGCTTAAACTCTTACCAGTGTTGACTATCATTGGCCATAAGATTTCAGCACCAGGGTTCTTTACAGATATATGTTGCAATTGCTCCATTATTTTTACCTTCAAATTATTAAAGCGTCTGCAGACCGCTATATTTTATTGATGCTGTAACATCGTGTGTGAAAGAAGGTTCCTTTGGATAAGAACAGAACACAAAGCATCATCCTTTTTTCTCTTCAAAAAGTTTCCCGATTTCCCAGATAATCTGTTAAAATTGGGAGTTTAGAAAAGGAGTTCAATTCAAGTTCTTCAAAACATTTGCTAAATGTGGCTTCTCAAATCTCTCTGCTCCCACAGTCCTTTTGCTAGAGCCTGGAGCCGGCTTTGGTTCTTCTCTGTGCATCTCTGCTTTGCATGGGACTGCTGAGCAAGGCGGAGGGGGCGGGACAGACAGAAATATGTGATGGAGATAGAGAGCAGCTGGAGAGGCCATTTCAGAGCACGAGAACGACACAGGAGCTCTTTAACACAATCTAATTGCCAGGAGGGAATCCTTCTCTGCTGCCTTTTGTGGGGGAGAGGTTTGCTTATTGTTTGGTAAGCGGGAAGATGTTTTCTTCTCTGGGTGTGGTTTCTGTCTCATTGCTCGGATCAGGGGAGGACTCGGCTGAATAGAGATGAAAGAGCTTCCTCGGCAGCTCAGGCCCAAGATGGGCTGTGGCTGATCCATGAGGGAAAAGAGCTTTTGTGCTGGGCAATCGTTGCTGCTTTAGAGCAATGAGATCCAGAAGCCCCGGTTGGGCTAGCAGCAGTTGGTGCTGCTGTGCTCCTTCGGGAGATGGAAAGCAGTTTTTCCTGCACAAGTTCAAGGCAGCTTTCAGACCGACTCTTTTGAGTGCCCATATGGCAATATTGGTAGTGCTTTGCGCAGTGCAGACCGCTTCAGATTCGGCTCTTCCTGAAATAAAAGCAGCGCTTCATGGTAGCAGCATATGTTTCAAATAGAATTTCTGCCAGAGACTAGTGATTTGACGTGACTCAGTTTTCTCAAGAGGTGTCAGACTCTGTATGCTATTCTACCATGAGAGCCCAAAATTAACTTTATCAATATTTTGCTCTCCTGATAGCTGCAAACAGCTCAACTGCGATCTCAGGCTGGTCTGGAATTGAAGGAGGGGTGTGGAGAGGGGGCTGTTCTGCTGTGTCTGCACAGGTTTTCCCTTGCCTGGCAAAGCTTCACGGCTCTGCTCCCTTGGGCTCACGGTCCAGGAGTGTGGTGCTTTCCCTCTGGCACTCTATTCCCGGGGGAAGGGCAAAGAAGGGACGTACAGCAACACCTCTAAAAATGACAGCTGTTTATCTCATGTGCATTTCTCTGTGGATTTAAAGGTTGGCAAAGCTTTGCTGTCCCTGCAGTCTGACTACATTAAAAACAAACAAACAAACAAACCTAGAGCGCAGAACCACCAAACTCAGGACTTTGAGGTTCAGTCTGTGTCCCAATTTACATCTTAGCTTTAGAAGTTTTGCAGAACTCGCCAATACCCAGAAGTGTTTACATCTCTACCTATGAGCTGTTTCTGTACTGTAAGGACAGTTTCCCTCATTTCTAGCTACAACAGCCTTTAAATATTGAATCTTCACCTTCATCTGACCACTGCCTCTCCTCAATGTAGACACTGTGTGCCTTGCATTAATACATACTCTTTTACATAAATGTATTCATGTTGAAGTGATGGCTGACTTCTGAAAGAGTCAGCTCTCAGACAGGCTCATGGAAAAATTCTGTTTAGGAGACAGAAGAATGACCCATTTTATAGGGCACTTATAATTTGATTATTTCAATTAGAACAAATGCTTCTGTTTCACATAGATATGATGGCAAAAATCTCTCTTTGGACAGCTCTTGTATCTCTGCTTTTCTAACAGGTGACTTCTAAGGGCATTGAATTTTGCTGTGAAATGATAAAGCACAAACAAAACATCAGGAATTAAGGAAAAGGGACAGATAGACATCTCTGGGTTAAAAAAAAAGAGAGAACGAAGAGGAAACACAGAAATAATTTCACAAGGGGCCTGGAATTTGGACCAAATTACTGATAATGTAAGTAAGGGATGCTGCTTTCCATGTTTGTTGACCAATCTAATGAGATAATTCTCAAGATTTCAAGGTCTCTAATCAGACAAACTGAACTAAGAGGTTCTGACTAAACGTTGGTTTGGAGATGTGGGGCTTCTGGGACAGCATCAGGAGCCTGACAAGGCAATTCCCAAGGGCAGCCCAAATTCCATTTTCATCCTGGCTGTCGTGGCCCAGCAGCAGCAGCACATGGCCGTGCACACTCAACACACTACTGAGCCACGTGGCAGATGACATTAAGGCTGAAAAAATCCATTTGATGTTTAGAGAATATGCTTTTAGTCCCTTGGCAGTGACAGGCAAAAGTCGGGAAGGCCCAGCGCTGCCGGAATGTCTCCCCTTGCTCTGCAGCGGGGCGTGTGCAGCTGGGCCAGCACAGCCTGCAGGGTGAGCAGCAGCTCTGCCAGCCAGAGGTGCCTTTTGCTGCTCTAGCTGTGCACACTGAGCTCTGCTTGTATTCAGCACCGTGTGGTGTCCTGTCACACCTTCGTTGGCTACACCTGTATTTAGTCACACGAAACTTCTGTGGAAGCTGAGCAATTTGTTCTGGCTTGTCAGAGAAGCGCGGCTGTTTGAGAACAGTAGAAAATAGGTGATTTGAATTGTTTATTCTCATAAGCTGTTCTCGGGTAATCTTTGGAGAGAGACAGAGAAAAGGAGACTTATTCTCTCATGCGGTTTCTATTCTGCAATCCCTTCACTTGTCCTTTGCCAAGTATATTGGAGCTGTGGCTTTTCCCGTACTCTTTTCCTATGGAGTGAAAACTGAGCTCACCACTTTCCAGTCACCTATAAATATATTTTTTTCTTGTATTATCAACTCCAAGTGCTAGGAAGTGCTGGACTTTTGATCTGCATAAAATCAGCATATTCAAACAATAGTAGAAATGAAGGACAAACCTAGTTTGAAAATAAATTTTACCTTGAGATTTAGGAAGAGAAATATCCACGTTCTTTTAATAGTTTTATTTATACTCCTTTAAGGCATAATATAACTCCCAGTATTCAGACAAGAGCGAATACACAAATATTTTCTAAAACATTAAGAAACATAAATGAAAAGGCAGTACATAAAAAAAACAAACCCAAAACTGAGAGGAAAGAAGGCAAAACTGTTATCTTAATAAAATCAGGCATAGGCACAGCACTTACTGGAGCTGGAGAGATTTTTCTGGTCATTTTTACGGGTTCTGTATAAAACCTTTCCTATTACATCTAGATGCCAGTGCATATATAGCCAATGCTTCTCTGCTGGACCTTCAAATGAGTTGCCATTTCCATTTTCCACCACTGAGGAATGAAAAACAACAACCCACAAGATTTTTAATAGCAGTAAACTTAACGGGGAAGTTTCTTTGTTTGCCGTCTCCTTCAAGGTTTTTACATGGAATTCTGGAACACTTCTTAATATAAGCAGAATTTAATTTTTAAGTTCAAATCCTCAAAGCTATGGGAATAGCAGAAAAAGAATTTATCCAATATTCAAAATGTGGACTGAAATGTTGATCTAAAGTAATTGAATCAAGACTGGTATTGATATTTAAAATGCTTACAGTTTCTGGAAGAATTGTCCTAGAAAACAGTGCATCCTTGGAATTGTAACATTCCCTAGGAATGCTTTGATTTAGTCTGAACTTTCATCAGAAATCAGGCAGGGAATTTCAGTAACTTTGAGGAACCAGCTTTTTTGAGGCTTAGACGGAAGAATTTTCATTTGAAAGAAGTGCAGTATAGTCAAAACAAACAGAAACAGGTTTTTGGGTTAGGTTTTTTGGTGGTGTTTGTTGTTTTTTTCTCTTGAGTTATTCTCACTCCTTCTTCCATGTTTAGCCTTGGCTCATTTAAGACAGGTTTTCCCCCACCCACTCCAACAAAAATGGAAAATTTTTATGATGAATCCTTATCATCCTGGATGGCAAATAAAAATTACTCTTTGAACAGCTCTTGTATCTTGTTGTTGAACAGCTCTTGTTTCTACCTTCACCTTCTAAAATGAATTTGCCCTTTATCAATTCCCAAAATATGAAATTGCCTGAGCTTCAGCACAGCTTGCTGTTTATGTTTAATAAACCAGTTACAAGGTATTTCTTCCTAACTTCTCTTACTTGCTATAGACTCTTCACCCCAAGCTTTAGAAAGGGAAACTATTCATTAGCCTTTGTTAAGAGAAAAGAAACACTCTAATATATTTCCCTTAAGACTTTTTTTTAAACAACAAAAAATGTTGCAATGATTGTGCTGTTCTGTTAAAGAATTGCAGAGAAATATCCAAGTTAAAACATTAATTAAGGAAATGACAAAACCACTCTGAGGGCACTGGAAGGAGCATGAGAAACTCGAAATCTTTGAAGGGATTTCAGCAGGAAATGCTCTGGTGTGACACAGGCTACACAATGGTCAAGGTTATGGCCTGACTTGTAGGGAGAAACAAATTCATGGAATCCCTTCCCATGCCTGTTCCATGTCCTACAGACTTGTGTTTCCTAGAAAGTCATTTCTAAGGACTTTGATATGAGCCTCTTTGTGGTTCATTAACTCTCAAATTCCCAGAGCCCATTCATGAGTATTTTTAATCTTTGCAGCTGTGAGGATATTCTTCCAGGTAAGACTGAAGCATAATTTGTAGGACTACACAGGCAGAAAAATAAAAAAAATTTTACACGGTCCCAATTTTCAGATAATCTTATTCTTTGTTAGTCTGGCTCCTATTTGAGCTGTGTGGAGGTTAAAAATACTTTTATTGCTGAAAGTTAAAGAGCATAAGTTTGAATATTTACTCCTTTACTTGAGATTTCTGTGTCAACTCTACTTTTGGAGTTTGGTCTTCCATTAATAAAAGTATAAAACATTTTTGTTTTTGAATGCTGAGAGACTGCCTCAGATTTTATTTATCTGGATTTCTGGGAATCATAGGATCATAGAATGCTGTGGGTAGGAAGACACCTTGAAGATCATATAGTTCCAACACTGCCATAGGGGCTTGGAACATAAGCCAGATAAATTAAATTTGTCTCCTAATGCATTAATAAAAAGAAAGGAAAGCTGGATATTAATGGGAAGAATCATTCCATTCAGCCAGATATACAGACAGTCTTTAGAGTAAGCCTGGTACATGGAGCAGAAATAACAGCTGAAATCTTACCTAAACTCATACTGAATGTGAAACAATAGGAAACTGCAGCTAGGAAGTTAACTGGAGAGAGCAGAGTTGTGTTATTATTGATAAAACCGCATGAGGTAAGAGAGAAGAGCAGCCTGAGCTTTGCACAGCTGCCCAGGGAGGCAGAGCCATGCAGGTCTCTTTCACACCAGGGCTGGGTTTGCGCTGCCTGTAGCCCAGGAAATGTGGAGCTGCTCTGGTGTCAAACTGGTCACAGCATTGCTTTAAACTGGCAGTGCCAGACTTGCCTTGTCTTGGCCAGCCTGGAGAATTTTTTTTTTTATCCTGTTTGGATTTAACCACAATTATCCAATTCCTGCTAGATTATTCCGTAGTGGCAAAAGGCCAGCGACCTCTCTCTCATTTTGCTCTTTGCTCAGATTTGTGAAGATGTGTAGCATAACACTAAACATTATGGATCTTCTTTAAACTAATGCAAAGCAATCGCAAGCAGTTATTCTGTGGAGACGGAGCTATTTATTGGCAGAAGCCTCAAACTCAAAAGTACAGCTAACGAGGACACCAGAGCTAAGACCAAACTAGCTCGTGGTCAGCAAAGGAATGCAGCCTTATGGGCTGTGTAAACCAGTGCTAGGGGTTATAAAGAGAGGGGAAAGCATGCACAGTTTGAAACACAAAGCGGAACTCTATTCAGCTGCAGTACAACGAATGTGGAGCAAGGTGTAGAGCATGTGGAACGTACAGNGCATGCACAGTTTGAAACACAAAGAGGAACTCAATTCAGAGCAAGGTGTAGAGCATGTAGAACGTACAGTCTTGCTTGTGAAAAGCAGTAGGGAAATTTGAGGAGGAGCAGAAAGCCAATCTTGAGATGACTTGGAAAATAACAAATTAGTGATCTAGGCGTATTTTGCACAACCACAGATGACATTGTTTAATCATAATGTATCATTTTCTTTTTCAAGTACTAGATCACAAAGTTAATAATTACAAAACTCTGCTACCATTTAAGATATGAAAATTATTAATGCTTGATATCCCCTCTAAAACTAAGACTTGAACTGTGGACTATGGAGAAGCTGGCTTAAGAGAAATTTAGTTTTGGCATTTAGATTGTTAAAAATTGACTTGAAAAACAGATTGAGTATCAGTGAAGGTGTTCCATGGGAGATTAGGTTATTCCTCTCTCGTGTAATCTTTTGCATCACATGAGAGGAGCGGATTATGTGAAAGCAGGCAAAGCAGGAGCCTTTGGACTTGGAGTGTCCTTCCTGGGCTCTGTCTGGGTGTCCTCTGCTCTGTGGCAATTGATTATATTACCTAATCCCTTCTCTCTCCTACTTTCCCAGCCTGTAACTCCTTTCCATATCTGCTTTTCTCCCACTTGCCTCCCTTCCTTTCTCTCTCACTTGCTTTTAGCATCAATGTTCCCTTTTCCCCCCTGCATTTCTCTTCGCCTTATTCCTAGCTAACTAACCTACTTTTTTTTTCTTCCAAGGAAACAAGAATAACTCCTTGATCAGTCTGCTTTGTGTTTCTATTCTTTCCTCTGTATTTTAGCTGTTTTGGCTGCTCGGGCTCCATGCTCTTTGCTGTAGTGGGCTGATCTCTTACAGTGTTTATAATACTGTGTCCTCACTCTGGGCCAGCCCTCAAATAGGAGTTTAATGATTACACTTGGTTACTATGGTGATTTAAAAATAATTAGAGAGCAGTTGCTTAAGGGTATATGTAACTAACGAGTACTTAAGTGTCAGTTTTGACTATGAAGAAATCATTTGAATTAATGAACATTCTTTAGATTTTGAGTTGATATAGTGAATTGATCACTAATAGTCTGTGCCTTAATAATAAATGCTGTGGTTTTGAAGAAGTAATTTTGGATGCCTAATTTGGAAGTAGGAACCTTGATTATCAGAAGCCAAATGTTCTCTGGAAAGCATCTTTTGGAGTCTTAATGTGCCCAAAATTGAGTGTGATCAAAATTACAACTCTCTGCCAAGTTCTGGCCTACAAAACGAAATCATCTTCAACTCCTGCTAACTTAAATATAAGAATCACAGTAGGGTGTGATTTATTTGCCCATTTCCCCAATTCCCTCTTTAGGAATTCAGAGTTTCTTTCTTGCTCCACTGTTCTATACCTTTTCCACTGGTACTGAGTTGTTGTTTCTTTACTTGCAGGGCTGTAAGGATTTCAAACAAGAGGAAGGAATTTGCTCTGTGTACCTTGTCTGTTCAGGTACTTCCTGCATGGATGCAATTCTTAGCGACCAGGGTGATCCCTTCTTGATTCTAGGCTGCCTTGGACCACAACAAACCCTTTGAGAAGGGGAGGCAGTGATGCTTTCTGCTCAGGAGAAGGTCAGGTACAGCAGCACCATGCTGAAAGATTGCTACAAGAATGCTCATTGTAGGGCAGAACTCTGCTGGTTATTTCTGCTTACTGTGAGAGCAAGTCCTAATGGATCCTGTCTCTAACAGGTGGTCTGCAGTGTAAATGGATCACAATTGTGTGTTGGTGCTGCAGGAAATTGGAGAGCCAGGAAACGGGATTGACTCAACTGCTGTGTGATCTGAGGAGATCAGAGCAGTAGGTGATGGAGGCCACAGCAGGTTTATGTGACAGCTCTTAAAATTGGCTCTGCCCTGTGACCTGTATTAGCCACTGCAAGTACCCCAAAACACCGAAGCATAGTTATTTGTATCAATATTAATGAATCCTTGCCAAATGCACTTGAAAATGATGCTTTGTTCACCCTTTTCTATGTAATTTATTGCACAGGGGAATCTTGTCACAATCACAAAAAGCTTCCTGTGAGCCTTTCTGCTTTCCCCGTGAGAGATGAAGTGATTAACGGAGCAGACGTGAGTCAAACTAATGGGAGCTCAGCTGTTGCACCACCAGTAAATGGGAAAGAGAAACTTTTCATCTTCCTGATGCTGAAGAGTCCTGCTTCATCATCCCCTTTTCTCTGCTTGTTTTCCTTGCAAAGTTCTCATTATCAGAAGTAGGAACTGACATCTGCTGGAGAGAGTTCTTATGGATGACTGTTTTCCTGTTAATAGAGGCAAAAATCTGATGGGGAAAAGAAAGGAGGGAGACTGTTAAGACACTGTTTTCCCTTGACTTGAAGAGGGAAATAACAATACAAATTATAAGGCTTCTTTTTCCTCTGTTGGAAGATAAATATAGGTAATGAGCCTGGTAATTCCAGCCCTATCCAAGGGAAAGTCAGATCTGCTTACATTCCATGACTCATCTCATTTTTCTCTAGGTATCTATCTTCAGACTTGAAGACAGAACGGAAGGGTAAGTGAGATGAGCAATTGGAAGGATGGACAGATTTAGCAGAAAGGACAACTAAAGGCGTGGAGAGCTGTGAGAAACATGACACCAGAAATGATGGAGCGAAGGTGCGCTACAGTGGGCTTGTGGTCAGATTGCACAGGTGACTCAGGGGAATTACATGAAAAATGCCAATGATTGCAAGGGGGACCTTTCAGGAAAGGGAATCCCTCAAAGCCTACATAGCCATAACAGCACCTAGACAGCCATATCAACAATACTATATAATATGGAGATGACCTTGGTAATGGGATCAGAAGTACCAACTCAGGGTACAGACAGTGTGCTGAGCTGAGCTGGATTCACAGGGGGTTAACCGGGAGTTAGATGAGAGAGTGAAATTCACAGATAATTGGAGGGAGCCTTTGGGGCAGTGAAATCTTACAATACCAACAGAATTTGGGTAACCTTGTCAACATGTGGTAGAAAGCTTAGATAATGGGATCAAGAACAACAAACGTGGGCACACGTGTAGCAAAATTGGAACCGACGGGAAAAGTATTCAGGAGTGTGTTTTTCCTCAAGTGAAAAAGAAAGGCAAATGCAAACGGGTGGGGAGCATGGAAAGAAAAGAGAGCAGGGAGATAAAAGGTGTCGGTGAAGTGTGAGCAGGCTGCTGGTTAATGCTGCCTGTTGGCCCTGTGGCTTGCCCAGTCTTTCAGCTCTGTTCCTGGCTGTTTGCTGTGTGAATAAGCTGGCTGTACCTGCATGTAGGCACGCAGCTGACCCTGTGCCTGTGGATCTGTGCCCTGGCGTTCCAGGCCCTGACACAGCCCCGAGGCACAAAGGGACTGCAGCAGCCCCCCTGTGTCTGACTGGGCAGGGAGCAGCCCTGGGTGGGAGCCACCGAGCCTGGGGGGGGCACCTGCCCTGCGTCCCTGCGCCCTCCAGCTTCACCTTCACTTTGCACTAGGGAAAATGTCACATGGCGTGCAGAGAGGGCAGGATTAAATGTGAATAACCGTCCCCCAGTAAATTTCCTGTCTCCTCGGACAGTGTGCTGCATGCATCAGTAGTGATTGCCATGGCATGTTACAGAAATAGCTCCCCTCCCTCCCCTCCAGGAACTTAAATTCTTGCAGCTGGGTGCACAGTTGTGACAAACTAGCCTCAGCTCAGCTCCTCAGGGCACACGGCCACATGCAGACTCATCTCTCGCTGTTGCTGTCTGCTCCACGAGTCAGAAGGAGCTTGAAAGAGCTCCTGCTCAAGCCACATTGCCTCTGGACCTCCTCTCAGCACTGTGGAATGGGTACAAGTCTGTGGTGTCCCAAGATAGGCTCTGACAGAACCATCTGGGTGTGCTGCAGGTGACAGGAGCTCGTGAATGAATTAGCAGTTGCCACAGCTGAGCTGGGGAGGCATGTAAGTGTGTTATGGTGAGAAATTCACGGGCAGAGAGAGGAACTCTCCACAACAGGAGATTGATACTGAGGTTGGAAAAATGCAGGAGTTCAGAAGAGGATGCCACACATACCTAGCAGAAACGAGGTACGTAGATTTGGAAGGCAGGTGAATCAGAGCAGTGAAAGCTTGGCAACGTCAAAGATTTTCTCTTGTCAGTCTGTGTGCCTGAAGCAACAAAAATCTCGACTTCTCTTCTGCATGGTTAGGATCTTCTTCCAAGCTTTTTTCTTAAAATGTTTGAACCTTTTTCAAAATGCACATGCAAAGTATACTAAACCTCAGATCTAAGACCATTGCAAGAAATTGCATTTCCTCTCCTTACTTCCTTTAATTCACCTGAAGATAATACATGATATGTGTTACTGAAATATCATGAAGAACTGGGGGGTTGCTAAAAGTACCCCAGCATCTTCATTGGAGCAATGAGAGTCTTGAGCTCCTTGCGTCCTGTGGGTGTTCAACAGATCCAAGACTTATTCTTGACTTTGACACTTAAAACCTATGGATGTGCTACTGGATAAAGCCTTTTGATTGTGAACTAGAAAATGACGTGAAACAAGACTCATATTTTCTAGTTTTATTTGGGGTTTTGGGTGATTATGAACCACAAAGGAATTATTACCATATATCTAATAATAAGATGTGCTTTTTTGCAGTGGTATTAGTTCACTACTACAGTAGTACATTTCTGTAAGTCATTAACAGAGATACTTGATAGTTTTATGATGTGTTTATGTTAATTTATTTTATTAGTACTCAGAACAGTGGCTTGTTGCCTTTGCTAGGATTACTCCATCCTTCCTAAAAGGTATGGAACAATCACTTTAGCTCATTCAGTGATACAGTACAACTTGTTTAATGCATAAAAGAGGTGGTGACATGCAGTCTTCCTAATCATGATGTCAGTAACATAAGAGTGGCACTATAAATAAAAATGACAGTCCACTTAGATTCTTTGCATGGCTTGTCAGTTCTAATTCTCACCCATGTTTCTAAGTATTCTCAAACATGTCAGGATCACAACATGCTTTGAATAACTGAAAGGATCATTTAAAATCTACCAGAATCTAATGGAGATCAGCACTCCAGTCTTACTGCATCTTGTGCCTTAAAGATCAGCTGTGCAGAAAAACTGCTAGCCATGGATGTAGGTGTGAAAGAAGGGATTACGAGTGACTGTGCCCCTGCTCAGTCCCAGCTGTACTAATTACCACAGAAGAGGAGCAGCCTTGCCCTTAATGGGTCGCAGCTGTGACTAATAAAGGTAAGTGTGATAAAAGGGGTGGGGTGGCTGGGCAGGGGGATCCTGGACGAAGAGCACTTGGAGAAAGAGGACCGTGAGGAGCCCTGAGGAGCAGGAATGACCCAGAGAGACACAAAGAAAGGAAGAGTTGCTGCTGTAGAGGATGTGCTGTGAGGTCAGTCCGGGCTGATGGAGTCAGAGCTGCTGCTGGAGCCTGCAGTCCCAGTGGGGCTGGGTAGGGGCTGTGCCCAGAGCCTGCAAAGGGCTCCTTGCAGGCAGAGCCCAGCAGGAGACAGCCAGCAGGCAGAGGCTGCAGCTGGGCCCTGCAGTGGGAGCTTGCTGGAGTCAGGGTCAGGATGGCCCAGTTCTAAAGAATCAACCAGGAGCCTTTTCAGGTTGTTGAAGGAGAGCCTGAGACTTGGCTCATTGCTGCCCCTGACGAGAGGGCTGCTGTGACATGGATTGGTATTAAAAACCTATCAGTAGAGTGTGTCCACCCATGTTTTACTGCCTTGGTAAGTCCTAGTGTGACTGCAGCCCAGCTGAAAACGAGGATATTTTCTTTCTTCTTCTTGAATATATCCCACCATTAGGATCAATAAGATATTTTGGTGCTGGTGTTTAAGGCCTATAAAGACTGTCCTTGTTATCTAGGCTAATCCATGGGGCAACATAAGTCATAGACCATCTCGAGCTGATGGGGGGAATAAACTGGAACATATTTTTCAGAAGAAACCCAACTTGATTTATAAAGTCTGGATTACAGAGCTGCCAGTGCACACCTTGTTAAGGTGTTTCAGCAGCTGTTGTTTTCTCGGGGGTAGAGTGTGACCTTCTTGTCATTCATTTTGCTGATGCTCCCTACCTGAGCATGCTGAATTTTGTCTGCTAGATTAAATAAGCCTTTTCAGTAGGAAAACTCAGTGTTTTGCTCCTATCCATCTATAAAAGCTTTTATCAGCTCTTACGAAGCTTTCCTGCTCTTTTTCATTCACTCCTAGTAAAGTCAGAAATGAGAATAAATTAGGTGTATTTCACCTGAATCAGTGTTTTCATTTGACTTTGTAAAAGCTTTCAAAAATTGTCTTTAGACAGTGACTTATGCTTTAAATAAAGAAGGGCCTTATAGTGAAAGGTGACATAGTGAAAAGGTGCTGATGTTGTGTAAGCTTTTCTTTTTTAGTCCTCATTGCAGATTCTATTTTGAGGTAAAGTATGAAGGGAGAACAGATTTTCAAAAAATGTTCATATTTAATAATCTCCTTTCTTCTTAAACTTTCTTCTTTAGCTTCTAGAGACAGAGCTTATTAAAGTTTACTGTAATTTTAATACTGAATTTAAAGTTGGAAAGTTTATCCCACAAAAATTAATTAATTAAAATTAATTTTGTGACGTGCATGAGGCATTCATAATGGCAGAAATGGCCTCTCTCTAGTGTGTGTTGGTAAGGCTACATGGTGACTTTGGGGGGAGTTGACAGCTCTGTGTGTTTAGAAACTGCAGTGGCTGGACATGGAAGCAGCTCCCTGCCCCATGGAGTGTTCCCTCCAGAAAATCCCACTGGGGCTTGCATTTCTGGGAGCTGTGCTGGTTTCTGATTGACTTGTAGGTGAAGCTCACAGCTGGAGCTGGTTCCCATCCTCGTGACAGTTGTGGCACAGGGTACTGGAAGGATAGTGGGTCAGGTTGTGGTTCTTTGCCCGGAACGTGCTGCCTCCACAGCCCACTGTCTTCTGGGGAATGCCTCTCACTGAGTAAAGAAGTGGGTTTGTGTTCTTTGGTTTCCAGTTTGGGGTACTCTGAGGAGTAAGAATTTTTCAATATTTGTGCTATCATTTGGTGTTTTTAATGACAATTTTCTGCCTTAACTATTTGTTCACCAGCCCATGGCGGGTAAGTAGTTACACACGAAGAACATCAGTAACCCAGAGCAGTGCAAAGCTTTGGTGATATTGCCAGAGTTACCTGTTGCCTTCTCAGTTTGGGCTGTGATCTCTCCGGGTCTCAGAAATGGCAGGGGTAGCAAGCATGAAAAGTGTATAAGAAGGAAAGTCCAGGCTGGGATGGAAAGCAAGAAGGCAACAGTTTTCTTTTTTGGGCCATTAAAACAAAACCCGGAATCATAACACCTCTCATGTCAGAAGGGCCTGTGCTTCCAAGGATACCATTTCATCTATCTTTTCAAATTACGAGGCTTTGACTGGATTAAATAGGTCAACAGCACCTGGCTGCACCTCAGAGGAGTCACTTATGAGCCCACTTCATTTGTCCATAGCACGTTCTCTGTTTCAGCTGACCACTGTGTTTTTAATTTCCTGAACTGGCACTTGGCATTGCAGAGTGCTGCTAACTCTCAAACCAGTCCTTCACTTACTTAATTTAATTTCTGACTTTTAATACTGTAATTATCCTGAGGTTATCTGAGTGACTAATTTGCAGAGACAAATAGGCTTCTTTTTTGAATGCAATCATTCAAGTCTCTCAGCATACTGGGATGTTCAGGATGCAGTACAAGGAGAGTAATACATTCTGCCAGCAGTGGCATTTGATAGAAAATGGGAGGACATATTTAATAAAAATCAATCTTTTTTTTGATGTTACTTGCTAATATAGCCAACAAAGCTAATATGGTGTTGGAAATTACTCAGAAGTAATGAAGAAGAAAACAGAAAATAGTTGTCATGTTATTGTGTGCGTCTGTGAATGTCGGCTTACTTCACCAGCTCAAAAATGTTGAAAAAATTGACACGTAGCATAGACCTGTAAACTGCAGAAAGAATAATAAAGTAGAAGAACATGTGGAATTGCTCCACTGCTAAAAAAGATTAAACGTTTGCAGGATTTCTAGCCTGGGAAGAAAAAAACATTTACCCGAGGGCAAATAATGCAATGTTATGAGCTGCCTGGAGAGAGTGAATAGAGAATAATAATTTACTATTTCTGACTCTATAAGATCTAAGGAAGATGAAACAAATGCAGGAGACTGATAAAAACTGGCAAAATACTCCTTAAGCATCTGTCTCTGCTCTGGTCCCAGTCAGGATTCAGGCTCTGGGATAGGTGCTGTAATATTCTGCTCCCACTGTGAGGCAGAGAAGTGATACAATACTCAATTTATACCAGCCCTTAGGAACTGAGCACCCACCATCATGGGGGCAATTTGAGATGATGCAATCCTTTTAATTTAGTTCTTCCTAAATTTTTCTTTAGAACCTTAGTTTATTATTTTTCTTTGTGTTGTGAAGACACAAAGAAAAGACCCCTCCAAAGTATCCTAAAGCTTGTTATTTTCTGGCGGTGGAAAAAGGAATGTTAGAAACTCTTGTTGTAGATCTTACAGACAAGGTCTAATTTACAATCAGATTCTCTAACCCAGAAAAGGACTGAAGTACATGCTTTAAATGTGGAAATATTTTTCTCCTGAAATTCAAATTTAGTGAAGATATTGAATGCACTATTTAGAATTAAGTTCACAGTGGTTTTGCTCCTTCCTCTGTTTCTCGTGTTGTTGCTTCATTTGCACTGCAGAGGTAGTCTCTTGATCAAAATTGGACATTAAATCTTCCTTCCTCTCCTTTCCTGTTTTTTCTCCCTCAAATTGTTTTCTTGAGTAAAAAAACAAGTAGGAAAAGGGGAACAAAGTAGTATCAAGTATTTCAAGGTTACTGTGGCGTTCTAAATCACTGAACAATTGAAGTTGGCGCTAGAGTTTTGTTTGAACTCTGGCAGTTTATATCAAGGCATTATTATTTTCCTATGAAAAAGAAGGAGGGAAAGGGAAAGAAAGGGAGATCTCTGGGCTATAACAACCCTCTCTACTTAATTCTCTATTTCACTTGCTCTCTCTGACCCTGCCAGAGAAATCTTCCTCTGAAGTTTCTAGTCGTGCTGTCTTCATTTTCCCTTTAGAAGTCATCCTTTATCACCATAACAGTAGCTGCATCCATGAAGTGCATTAGTAAACGGAGGAAAAAAATTAATTGCTACATCCCTTGAGATGAGCAATAAAAATGCTCTTGTGTTTTGTTTGTCCCCTGGGAATTCAGACCTTGAATGTCATAAGCTGAAAAGGTTGTCTCTGCTAATCATAGAATTTTGGGGGGGGGGCTGAAGAGAAAGTGGCTGGCCTGAAGTCCATGTGGTGGAGGACTTTGCCTTGTGTTTTCCTAAGAGTAGCCTCATTTGGGAAAGAGTCAATAAAGCAGGTGGCTGGACAGTTCTAGAGGAAAGGAAGAAAAGGCTCTAAGATACCTGAAAAGAGGAAGCTGTTCTCATACTGCCCACATAAACAGCTTGCAGCAAGCTTTTGTAAGCTCCTCTCTGAGTAGAACCTGCCAGGACAACCTTTCCATAAACATAATTGCACATGGATGCAAGATTGAATCTGAGTCACATATCAGCAACAAATGACAAAGGGCATTTTTACTTTCTTCTGAAAGTTTGATATATCTATTATGGCATGACAAATGTAAATGTGTTGATGAGGAGGGAAAAATCACTATACTTGACAATTAATTTTAGTTGCTGGAAATAACTGACCTTTGAAGCATTAAAAACTGTTTATTAAATACAGAAAAAGGATATAATCAATTCCTTTCATCCTACTGGGGAAACTAACACAGAATCTGTTGCAGTTCAGGTAAGCTCAATTACATTTGTACCATATAGAGGCTTTTATTCAAGGAAATTTTCTATGTGTGTTATGTGTCCACTGCTTCAGTGGAAACGATCAATCTGAAAAGCAACATGCAATGATGTATAGATTTCATATTAGTGCAAAAATGAGTGATCTGCTTCCTTGCTCTGAAGAGGTAGTATTACCCACATCTTTACCACTGTACAAGTGTTTGACCCTGTACTTCTCAAATAGCATTATTAATCGTGTAATAATAAAACCTTCACTCCGGCAAGTCCACCACTTTTTGGGGAAAGTTATTTTGGCAGATTAATTTTTGCCCATCTGTGTTTCTGTGTGTGGGCTGTAAATATTGTCAGTGTCTTAAGGTTTAAAAAAAAAATTAACTGCTTTTTCATTTTGTTTCATTTAAGATTGCTTTATGGCGCATTTAATCAGATTGCTGGTTGCTAGTGAGGAATGCTGCTGCAGTCCACGTTTACGTGGCTCAGCTGTAGCTTGTTTCTAGGTGCTGTACTGTGTGGCACTGCCTTGTTCTGTATGTTAATCCAGGCACATGGAGGAGGCCAATTCCTCTTCACCCATCTCCATAATGGATTATGCCAGGATTTTGGTCATAACAGAACTACACAGTGAGACTTCAAATTTTAGGACTGCCCTACAAGAGCTATTTCTGGTTTTGTTTGTGTGGGTTGATTTGTTGTTGCAACTGTTTGTTTGTTTCGGTTTTGTTGGTTTGGTTTGGTTTCTTGTGTTTGTTTTGTGTTTTCTTTCCCCTGCTGTTTTCCAGTTAGTTAAGCGAGGCTTTTATGCATGAGTAACAAACTAAAGGGAAAAAAAGAGAGCATCCGAATGTGGCTCATGGTCAAAGCTTTTTTGGTGGAGGCATTTTTGTTGGTCTGCATTACTTGCTGTGTTGTTTTTCTTTTGGGAGAATTTCATTATGCATCATGTTAGTTCACCTAAGAGTGTGCCTTTCAGACATTGCAATCCGTCTTGAAAAATTTATTAACTAATGATGCAGTTGTGGGACAATGGTAATGATGCACAGGTGACTCAAATTGAAGAATTTCCAGCAATCTGTTTACACTAATAATAGTGTAAATCAATGTGAGATCATAATGGACAAGTAAATGTTAGTGAAAAAATGTTGAGTGTGTGAATTCTTTGTAAAGCAGACATACAAATTGCTCTTTTAGGGAGGACATGTGTGTGATGCTATTACATTGGACATGACTGAATTTACTTTTACTGCGCCTTAGATGTAGAAATAATACCGATGTTAAGAATTAGAAAATATGGTGCAGGTTTAAAGTCACCAGAAAATTCTGGATGCTGGAGTACAATCACTTTCACTGTGAAATCTCCATAGCAATTTGTCTGAAAGGAAATGATGAAGGTGGTTCTTTGCTGAAAGGCTTTGTACCAACTCACTACTGGCTGCATCCTGCGAGTCCCGTAACCCATTTTATGTATTTATTGCCCACACACTCCTTGCCTGGCTTTCTAACTGGTGAGTTTTATGATTGTTCATGCTGGATTACCTCAGTCCATGAGGAGTGCGCTGGCCAAAACTGCTGTAAAAGGAGTTGGATGTTTTAGGATAAAATAATTTGTTATATGTGTGAGGAAAAAATGGTTTTCTTTTTTCTGCAGGAAATTCTGAGGGTTTTGTGTCTAAAAGACAAATTTGGAGGAGGTCCCCTTATTATTTAATGTGATTAAATATATTTCTTATTGATGTTGTGTCTGAATGCAAATGAGACAAGGATGTAACAGGATGCAGAGAGAGGTGTTACAAATTCTGTGCAGAAGCATTAGAAAAAGAGGTAAAATGGAACTTTGTTTTTGTTCATACCTTACTTTCCTGCTAATTTTTACTCTTTGGTTACTCTAAACTCCATGTCCTGTTCTAGAAGGAAATTTCAGACTCCCCCTGGGAGGAAATATGGGAGTGGTTTCGTTTGGATGCCCATGTTAGATTTTATTTCAGAAATTGTATGTATTTAAACTTTGAAATTATTGGAGAACAGGTAAGTCCAAAATTTCTCGTGTATTTATAACACTCTCCTGAGTCTGTAATTCTACACCTCAATTTTATTCCTTCTAGGAGTACATAATAAAAATATCCCTTTTTCTTTGTGGAAAACAAGTTTGATAGGAAAGAAAAGGAAGAGGCTTCTGTTTGATTATTGTTAGTCAAGCAGAAAGTGCAGCTTTAGAAACACTAAGACGCATGAAAGGTACTTACAGATATTCCCTTGGCTTGGAAAGAGAGTAAACCTCTCTCCATGTTTCTTCCCCTCCCTTCTCATATTCACAGTGACAGTCTCATCATAATGTGATTGGGAAATTTTGTCATCATCTGAGAAACTCCTCCTGTGGCTTGAAACTTTCATGAATTTATATTTACTTTTCAGTGGAAATTTCTGTTTCTCGTCAAAAAGAATTAACCATATTCAAGATCCTTTTCTGACAGCTTGATACCTTTGTTCCCTTCCTGTTGTAAAATGTATTTAGTTAGCATACTAATGTTCTCCTGAGCTGACCTCATAAGACCAGGATCTTGAAATTTGTCAGTCTAAGACTGACCTTCATGCAGGGCTGAGGAAAAAAGATATTAGCCTCTAGCCAGTGCTAGTTTATTTTAATAAAATTAGTTTTTAAGGTCAACTTTTTTTCCAGAGCTGTCATTTTTCCCATGAAATATTAGTAACTGGTTTCTGTATTGATCATGTTGATTTAGTGCTTCACGTGAGTTTACCATTTAAAAAAAACTCAAAAACTTTCACTTGCATGTTAATTTTTGTTTGGGACTAGAAAAATTCTGAAAGAGGTTCCTCCACATTTGCTCATTCAACTACAGCTCCCTTGAGGTTCCTGGCACTTAGCTGAGATCCTGACTTCTGGAACTAAGGGGAAAAAAAAATCAGTAGAATGCAAGATTTTATCTGATTTTAGGAATAGTTTCAGAAAAAGGCATACACATTTATGGGACATGGCGACATTCTAAACATAGTTCTTTTTCTAATTCAGAACAAAATCTGAAATGTAAAAAAATTTTTCTGGTAACACAAATGCCAAAGGTAAGGAAACTATTAAAAACACTTCATTTTTGATAGCATCAAATGCTATGTTAAAACCTTTTCCTAGGTGAAACTTTTTTTGTTAAAATGAGTGACCGTCATACAGAAAAAAAAATTTAAGATAAGTTGGTTTCTTCTAACACGTTTATGTTTAAAACATATTAGCAGATGTTGAATATTTCCATAGTGTTACATTTTTATAAGCTGCAATACTCCTTTTCTGGTAATTGCATAGGAACAATGATGTAGAAAGAAATGTGAATTGGCTCATTGATTTATTTTGGAAATCATTAGACACAGCTACATAGTAATTCTCTCTTCCTAATGTTTTCCTCACCTTTCTTGCACTGTGTCATTCTGTCAATGTTCATTTCTCGTACATAGATTTTTGTCCACTCTGTTTGATTCTTGCTGATCGTGTACTGCCTGCACCTCTATTATATGATAAATAATTTTCAGCCTATTAGCTTTCATTTTCAGAGTATAATCATAACTTAAATAGGAACAATGCTCATTATCTTATCTTCCTCACATTTTAAACAAAATATATTGGAGTTATATTGAAATAATTTCATTACCGCTGAGTAAATTTACTGTTGTTTTAAAACCTTATTATTAAATCCTACTCATGTTTTCTTTTCTCACCAAACTAATTTATATAACAATTGTACGTAGCTCTGACAGGGGTGGTTCACATGGCAAATGTTACCTTATTCCACGGAAGTGCTGCCCAGACTGCCCAGGAAGGAATGGTATGAAAAGCAAATTCCATCCTGATCAGTAGAGGTCAATGGAGCTTTGTGAAGTGAGCCTACTAACATTTTACTTAGAACTCGCCGGAGTTCTAGAACTCAAGAAAGACTTGTAAATTAATATTTATTAATGTCAAACTTTCATATTTTATTCATGTCTTAGTCTACAAATGTAGGAATATGATTGATATTCTGCAAGAAAATTTGAATCAACCAACAACATAGCAAAAGCTGTCATAAAGTTTGCCAAATACGACTTTTGATGTTAGTACAATTTCCATGTAACCTTTTCAGAATTATCAGTGCTGTTATATTAGTAATTTATATAAAATCTATTTCTGTGACAACTGAAAGGAAAAAAAAAGAAAAGAACCAAGTTTGGAAATGAGCTTTTTTTTTAAAAAAAGAAATTGTTATGTTTCCTAAAAATACCAGGGAGCAATCAGAGTTGACATTCTTTCTTGTGTAGCCAGTTCTGTTACCTCCCAAGTTTGCTGATCACTTGGAAAAGGATTCAAATGAGCTGGCACTGAGGAAAAAAAAATCTGGCTACTGGAAATTACTGTTTAAAAATACCTTGTTTATCAAAAAGAATATATATTAAATGCTCTTCACAAAGATAAGTAAATTTACCCAATGGCAAGTTAAAAATGACCCAAACATAACCTCTCTCCCCAGTAATCATAACTTTAGCCTATTCCAATATGAATTTATAGTGTGTTGTTATAATTATATAGAACTTTATTAATATAAATAACTAATAATAAGTGGAGTGCTACTACAGAGTTTTCAGCTGAAAGAAACATCAGTTAAAAATAGGATGAAAAATAAAAATTATAATGATGCTATGTTTAAAAATAATTGTCTTGTGCTTGAAGGTAATAATTTGCCCTTTCCAAGTATACTGCGGGTTGTCTGTCTGCCTGTCTTGTGTGCCCTTTGGAACAGATCCTGATTGCTCCAAGGTCTGTACTGCACTTCAATTAAGTTGTTTCCAAATTCTAAAGACATTAATTCTCTTGATGCATAAAAATGGTTCTGGCTTTAAGTACTTACATTGAGATGAGGCAAGTTATGAGATCAGTGGTTCCTTATTGTCTTTGATTTAAGGAAGCTCAAATTTTGCCTATTAAGTAAAAAATAAGCATTATATGCAAACTGTTGATGCCCAGCATGAAATGCAAGACTATGCTCAGAGGAAAATTAAAATGGAGTTTGTGTCAGCAGTCCAGAAGTACTTTTAGAGTAAGAGTACTTTTAATCCCTGAAACATTTCTCTGAAACTGGGAATTCGTGCTTTTTAGCAATTAGTGTGGTCAGAATTTGTTGTGTGTGCTAATTCCTAGCAGTGTGCTCGATGGTAATTCTCCCACTCGAGGTTTGAGCTCGGAAGAACAAGCATGCTTGAGAGAAAAGGGCTGCTGTTTTCTCTGGATCTGTTAAAATGTGGATTTTAGTAGAATTAAGTTTATTTAAAGAACGAAAAATTGTTGGCGTCTCTAAAGAGGAGGAGATACCCGCTTGATTTAATATTCGGTGAGAATCCAGTGAATCTGTTAGGAAGCCTTTGGCGATTCAGATCTGGGGCCTCCTGTCACAAGAGGGCACATAGCATAACGTTACCAGAGGATGCTCTCATGATTTCTTAGCAAGTTATTTACCTGGCAAGATCAGCTCTCAGCTGCTGTCTTTCTTTGAACCTTTTCCAGAAATCCAGGCTGCCTCTGTCATCTTGATCTGCCTTTTAGAACAGCAGACTCAAGTAACTCCTATGCCAAGATTTTGACAATAACTCGTTCCTTTCAGTGTATCACCTGTGTCCAAATACCCACGGGTCAAATAAGATGTTTTTCATTTGCTACACCTTTTCCCAGTAAGCCTGCCAGGCTTTCTGGCTGATCCATCCTCTGTACCATCTGAGACCCTCCCCAAAATCTGGCATTACACTTGCTGTGACTGAGAAGCAGTTTTAATGAAAAGGTTATTGTCAGTTTAGTGATTTCATCTTTGAGTTCCTTTAGGTGTCTTAGATGAATATCATATGGTACAAACAACTTACTAACTGTGTTTTCTGTTGGAAGGCTTGTCACAGAAGAAAAGAAATACTGGATTTAAATCCATTATAATGGGTCCAGATATAGAATTACTGAAGAGAATGGGAATTTTGCCAGTAAATCTGGGAGGACAATCTAAAAGTGTTTAACAAAGAAAATATTAGTCAATAAATTTAAGGAAATTTCAAGTGAAATTCCAGTATTGAGGTCTGTGATAAGGAGGAATAGAGCCAAACTGCATCAGGGGAACTGTAGTACAATAGGAATATTTTGGATTTTCAAGGGGCAGTTTGTTCTGTCCTTGATGGTATTTAAGAACACAGTAGGCTGGAGATATCACAAGTACACCTGCTGTTTCTCGAGGAAGAGGAAGCAGTCTCTGTCATTGTTACTGAAAGTGCTGTGCATGGACGTAAAGCCTTAAAAAGGGATCTGTGCAACTTCATAGAGGTGTGGAATGTGCACACAAAGGGGGGCAGTGGTTGGAGGCTGGTGGCACTGCAGAGCAGCAATGGAGCTCCTGGCTTTGCCAATACCTGGCTGCAGTGTCATGACAATAACAACAAAATCTATGCTGTTGTAAAAGCAATGAAAATGCATGGACTGATATGGTGATTTGTCTTCACCTCGCTTTCTCAGCCTCCAGACAACTTGAGATAGGTACAGAAAGGCTGTAGCGCTTCCCCAAAAAATAAAATCATGTGATCCATCAAACCAGTTGCAAAGCTTGAGTGTAGATAATTTTTTGAGGTGGTTACTATTTTCTATAATCCTGTTACACACAACTTGGCAATTAACCTGGTCACCAGTTTTTAAATTATGCAATATGCAAAATTTCTCTAAGGATTATTTTCCATTATGAAGAAGCTGCAGTTTCAACCTTTTATTCATGTGTCCACTTTTTCTTCCTTATCAAAAGTTGTTGAATTCTGACTTGACCTGGACTCAGGTTTATAGTTAAGATCTGATTATGGGGTAGGTGGTATAATCTGTGGCTGAGTTAGTCTGTCTTTGTCCTGTCATTGCTTCCTGCTGGGTGAATGTTTGGGTCACCAGCACAAACTAGGGAATCTAAATGCATCATTTTCCTTTGTTGAGCTTAAGATCTGCGTCCAGCAGTTCAAATCTAGTAATAGTCAGATTCTCACAGCAGTATTTTGAGCACATTAGTAGGTAACTACTGCTCTGTGTGTATTTATGTATTTTATGTGTTAGTGTTGATAATTGTCTTACTCTAATATTGAGTCATTCCTTCTGGGAACCTTACAGGAAGCTTATAAATAAGGTAATTTTAAACACTGAGAAAGAAATGTTCCTTTTTTAAATTTTTAAACCCAAGGAAAGGAAAGAACCCTTAGCCTGCTTAAGCCCTAGTTCCCTTTTTAGTGTGGTGAATACTGTCACAGGACACAGAGGTGTATTTTTAATGCCTAGATGGGACTGTAGTCACTCTCTAGAAACCTTCAACAGAGCCCTTTGTTTTTGTTCCTTTTGGCTCCGTTAAAATCCACACATTTCTCTTTGGCAAGCAGGTCAGTCCAGACAATGACACTGTCCTGAACTTAGGCTGCCATCCAACCCATGAGGGCATCTTCCCATGGCTGTTACAATAGGGATAATTGGAGCCTTCTACCTAGAATTGCAAGAGAGAATTTGCTTGGACCAGTGCAGAGTTAGAGGAGGAAATTATACAGTTCTTGCTACCAGAGGCAGCCTAGTGAGAAGTACTGATAAACAGAAAAAGGATGGTGCTCTAAAACAACATTCCGAGGTGCCATAATTATTTCAAAGTTAGCAAAAGAGTATAATGCTGAGGGGATGTTTATTTGGAGAAGACAGGGATATTTCGCCCTCTGTGGTCAGACAGTCACTCTCCCTGTACAGAGCAATTGCTGGGTACAAATAGACCTTCAGAATTCAACAGTAATGTCAAATTTGGTGCCTTTCTATAGAAATACTATTTCAGTTATAATGCATGACATTCTCCAGCTAATTGCTGTCCTGTGTTTTCTATAAATTATTTCACAGTAGGAAATAAAAAAACCCTATAGACACCTGGCCATGACTTTTTAATCTATGTTTGAGAGGTGGAACTTTCTGATATAGTAAGATATTTCTACATAAATGTCCTATTTCAATAAAGATTTTACTGGAGACATTTCTTGAGTTCAGGAAGGAAGGAATGATAACACAAAGGCAGCCTAACTCCCTGTGAAAGGGATCTGTAGTAGGATCTGGTTCTAACTCATTTAGAATAGAGACTTCAATGTCAATCTTTGACTGCCTTTTCCTCAGGGCACTGGAGTTAAAGTGAACTTTCGAGAGGTGGTTGATGGGCCATGACTGACAATAGAGCTGGACTTCTTTTCTCTCCTGCTTCTGTGAACCTAATCTGTTACGTGAGCTCTGGTGCTCAGCTGATTCCTTGGAGAGCGTGCTGCTCTTCCTAAGCTAGAAGAAAAAGGGATGAAAAAAAATTAGCTGAAAGGGATCACTGAGAAGCCAGATATGCTGGAAAGGAAAAAGAGGCATTTTGGGCATGGAAGGACTGGGAGAGTGGAATTGCATTAGCAAAATCATTGGACCAAATGTGAGATATCATAAAAAAATCTGCCGATCGCTTTCATGTAGTATCTCCTCTCAGCATGACCCTATTTTATGAAAATAAACAAGTATTACTCTGAAATAATTTTGGTGGTAGAAGCTGATTGATAGACTTCATTTTTATTATGCTTTTACATTATCTTGGCTCTATTCCAATAAAAGGAACAGTTGTGTGTGTTTCAGATGTGTTCTTCCCCAATAGCAGGGCCAGTTCAGTGTAGTTTTCTGAGCTACTTGAATGATTTTGGCCTATAAATAAGTTCTGAATACCTGTGAAACACCGTAAGACTGGTACGTTAAATGGCATCAATTTCTCTAATTCCTTCTCTCAAAGTTCACAACATACTACCTTTCTGAACTTGCACATCATTCTGTCTTAATGCAAAACTATGTTCTTCTGTCATATTCCTTATTTTTAACATATAACTTCCAAATACATTCTTGCATCTGTGTTTTTGTCCTTTGTTCCAAAACACCTTGAGAATAATTCATTATCTCATCTATTATCAAACATATCTTGTTGGCCTGAGGCTGCTTGCTGACTTAACTTTTTCTAATTCTTCTTAGAAGCTGAGTAAAAAAATGGATTTTTCCTTCGTTTATACCATTCTTTTCAGTGTAATCCAAGGGTGGCCACAGAAACACAACCTCACCACTGAAGGTTTAGAACAACAGAGGATGTGAAACCAAATTATTTGGGGAGAAATAAGCTGTTGAAATAAAAATGCTCTCCTGACTCTCTGGAGACCCTTTCAGTCTACCTATTTAGATAATGATTGTCACGGCTGAGACAGACAAGGCACCTTTTCTTTGTGCAGCAGCACCCAATCTTTTTTGTTCACAGCTTGTGTTTATATGGTTTTCTAAAAGCACAGTGTTTAAATTTATTTGGTTAGTAACTTGTTGCTACCCAGTTGATTGGTTAGTAGTTGCTAGTGTACGTGCTTGCCAAGAAACTTTCTTCCCTGAGGATGTTAGTGTTGTTCTCTCAGGTACACATTGTTTTTCTCCCAGGTTCAGGCTGGTTCTCATGCTTCTGCTGCCGTTGAGCTGGGTAACAGGCCTGACCCCTGATTTCACAGGGCCTTTCTTTAGTAAGGTTTTACCTGTATGCAACAGGTGATGGTGAGAATGACTCTGCTCCTCCCATTACTGTAGGTAGTTTGTCAAAACACTGCAGCCTTGATGAGACCCTGAGGTCAGGACAGCAGTGAATGCGAAGGGAATGTGGAGAGAGGGACGAGCTCTTTCAGCCCTGTGCTCTCAGCAGCAGCTTGGACTGATCCCTGCTCCCCTGTGTGAGCTAGAGACTGAGATGTTTGTATTTTACTGATTTGTTGATGTTTTCATAGTCCTAGTCTGCCATGAAAAGCGTGACAGCTTCATTCACTAGAACACGTACAGATATGGACAGGTGTGATCTGAAGTGTTTCAGCTCACTACCTGCAATCGGACAGGGCTCTCTTGCTGAGCAATGTCTGTTTCATTTGCTGTTTTGGTCTCTCGCAGTGGTATGAGAGACCTGAGAAACAGGAGGCAGTTGGAGGACGTCACCCCAAGCAATCTGTTGGAATAAGAGCTGAATGATTTGGGCCACTTCCTTTCAAATATTAATCACTACATTTGAAAACAGAACTCATGAAAAACCAAGGCCATTTTTGCATATTGCGTGTGTCAGATTATTTTAAAACATAACAGAAAATATGAAAGAGAAATAGTGAAATAGGGCAGCGTTTGGATTGATAGGAAATCAATAGTCAGCTGATGAAGAGAGAACTACTTTTCAGCAGCCACAGAACCAGCATAGTTAAAAAGAAGTTATGGCTGTTGTAAACTAGTTAACACATGTTATAAAAGAGCTACTCTTCGTGAAACCTAATGTTACTATATATAATTGTTTTTTAAAATGTGGTCTGCCTTCTGATCAAGTAATTAAAATAAGCTGGTAGTTAATTGTCTGTAGTGGCCACTAATGGAGGGATTTCCACTTTAATTATTAATAGCATACTCATTGCTCATCATTCTGACTATATTTTCCTTCCTGCTTTTCCATCATCTCACTTGCCACCTTCATTTTTCTGCATTTTTAATAGAAAGCACAAATCTTTTTAGTATCTTTGTTGGTTGTTGTCTCCATACAGTGGTGCTCTTTCTTGTCCATCTCTTCCAGCAGGATGATTTCTATTGCTGACTTTTCTTCGTATTCACTGATGGTTGTTGCAACTTTTTCTGGCAGGTTATTACCACAGATGTCATGGATAACTCTTCCTTTTTTCAGCGTTATGTGTTCCAAAGACTTCTGCATTATAAAATACTTTATTTGTGGACTTCACTGGGTCCCATGACAGACCTCTAGGACTAATTCATAGCTTGTGTGCTGAAAACTTCCACGGGGTTTCTCTTGGCCTTTTCTGCAAAGTCAGAGCATTGAGACTAGGGAATAAAACACGATAACAAAATGGAAAGGTTCTTTTTACTATTTTAATCCAGAAGAGTTCAAGTACAGACTACTGGGCATTACTGTGGAAGCGATTGTACTTGGCAGGGTGAAGGAGGAAAAAGTCTTCCCCATTTTACTCTTTCCATAAATAGCAACCTGGATAGTTGATTCCGTATTTTGTGTTTGTGACTTTCCCCCAGCTTTTGATGCCTGTGTGGGAAGCTGTGTGCATGCTGACTATAGAAGACACAACTTGTGCCTCCTCTGAGGTGGAATCAAGTGGGCCGTGGAGGTTGTCCCGATTGCTTCAGTTGGTTTCTTGAGGTCTTCTTTGTAATAGGATGCTCCCAGCTCACATCCTTGGAAGCTTTTAGAGATGAGAGGAGTAAGGAGAACGTTTGTGCTTTCTTGAGGTCATGGTGACTCTGCTTTTGCAACACAGATTATCCAGTGGCCTTTCTGGATAAGGTCTATCAAGCCTGTGAGAGGGTCTAAATAGCAACCACTTCTCCAGGCTGTGTTGTTTTGTGAGTGTATGTTTATCGAAGAGTGCCAGCTGAAGCTGAATTTATATCTGCATATGTGGTTTGGCCTTCTGAGCTGTGCTAGTGTAGTTGTCTGTGCAGCTGGACTTGAAAACAGATATGGGGAAAATTTTGGGGTTGATATTAAATAAACCAGAGAAAAGTGTTATCCCAGATCTGCTCTATATCTGTGTTCATTGCACAGGCACACCAATTTTTGTTTAAGTAAGAAGTAGGGAAGAATATATTTTGTGGGGTAGGGATTGAAATGATGTTTACAGGTGCTGCAGCTGAAACAAAAGCTGGTAAAATTGCAGTTTTTAGCACAACTCAAGGGTGATGCAGTATGTAATGTGATAATGGCCCCCACCCCTTTGGGCTCCTTTGGTGGAGTGGGGGTCCACTGTGCACAGCCAGGAGTCGAGTGGTTTTGAACAGCTTTTGTGAAAAAGCCACAGATAAAAGTTGCTTTCTTTTACATACTCAGTAATCTCTACCAGTGCTCTTGGTGCTACAGGTCACTCATACTACGGTACCTTTGTGCCAGCCCCCTTCATTTACACCCGAGTAAGAAATCCTCAATATTTATCAGCTCATTGTCTTACTGCTTAAAATACTTGAGAGCAGGGAGAGAGAGAAAGAAAGCTTTCACCTACAGGATTTTAGGCTATTAAACACAAGGTCTTGTGTCATCCTTTATTTAATAAAACCCTCAATTTTTCACAAATTATTCTTGTAATTAGACTTGGCTTCTCTGATCTGAAACATGATCTTCTCTAAGGAGATGTAGCTGTGTTATCAATTGACAGGTTCAAACATGAAAAATAAGATAATGACGTTGCAAAAGGTAAATGAAGCATGCATAATGCACCTAAAATTATATATAATTTTGTTAAATTAATACACCATGTCTTAAAGGTAGAAGAAATGCTGTGAAATGTCTTGATGAAATGGAAAAAGAAAATGTTTCATATTAATGCCATTCTAATGGAAACCACTTAGAGCAAATAACTGTAATTTGCATTCTGATCCCTGTTCTGTGAAGTGGCTTATCAAAAAGAAATACTCCATTACTTCTCTATAAAAGTTCTAATTTTGAATTAAAAAATACTTTCCAGGTGGATCATTACAACAAATTCCATCCTTTAAAAGCCTGTCTCCTTTATCAGAGTGCAACTTACAAAAATGCATTTTAAACAATTTAATTCTGTACATGACAGGACCATTTTTGTGTTCAGGGGTGATTATTTAAACTTGGAAGATTTCTCTCCATTTTTTTCCATTTTTTCACACACAGACACTAAATTACATAAGGAGAAACCGTGTTCTGTTCAGAGAAAATTTTCTTCAGAAATCTGTCCGAAAGACTATATTCTTCCAAAAAAACCCCCAAATCTGTATTAGTGGAGGCAATACAACAGTTTATAAGAATTTAACAACCAATTCTTCTTTATTTATGTGCGCTTTAGAAATTTATGCGGTTTGGGATTTTTAAAATTGACTTTGGTAAAGTCATGGAGACTTCGTTTAAGTCTCAGGACCACTCATTCTGGCCCTGAGAAGGGACTCTGTACTGACTGATGGGCCCTGTTGGACAGGGTGGAAGCTTCCAGCAGCTTCTCCCAGGAGCTGCCCCTGTGGCCCCCACGCTGCCGAAAAGAGGCTGTGCCAAACCAGCAGAGGTCAGAAGGTGGTGATTTAGGTGGGTCTGACTTGGAGAAAGAAAATAATTAGCAAATTGTGTTGACCTGAGGGAAACTGCAGATGAACACCCAAAAACGATCAGAGGAACTGTGCATCTGAATTTAATGAAGCAGCATAATTAATTCTGGATTGGCTCTGACATGGAACATTTTCAGATTTATGTGCTGTACTACATGAACAACCACAAGTGTTCATTGCAGCTGCCTTTATTTTTTGAGGAGCTGAAAACCTGCTCTGTTCATCTGAGGGACTTGTTATTCCCATCTCTTGCCCTGACAGACATCATAGATTAAACAAGTTTTTTACATTTGGAGCTAATGAAATGCTGGATAATCAGTAAAAATGAAAGCGAGAAAATCAACCTAAGTTAATTTCACTAAGTATTGGTAGGCAGCGGTGGAATGTTGCAATCAATATTTGCTTTGATCTTACAGCATGGAATAATGTTTTTGATTTGTTTACTTTAATGTCTGGCCTATTTGTGATGAAACAAATCTTACCTGCTCTTTCTAACTAAAATATGGTTCAGCCAATGCATAAAACATTTTAAATGCTTGGCTTCTGTTGATAGCACTGTAATGAGGTTGGAAATGTAGCTATCTGTAGGCATCATACAAAGGCTAAGTATAGCTGTCAGGGTACCAGCAATTGCCTTGGAAAACAGATTTCTGAAACATTTAGGGCTCTGCTGAGTGCTGAATCATTTCTGCTTTCCCTGTGAAGGATTGCTGGAGCCTGCACTAGAGCAGCCAAGTGGCCTGGTTTATAACAGGAGGGACCTGTGCCTCAGCAAAGGATGAACTCTTCTGTACCAAATTAATGACTTGTGCACAGCATGCTCAGCTGAGAGAAGCTGTGTAATATGGACAAAGCAAATGCAGCAAAGAAAACCTGTTCCAAATTAATAGCTGTGTTCTAATTAACAACCGTGCAGCAGTTCCAGACTTACGGAGGAAAAAAAAACCAGAAGGTGAATGATATAGATACTCTGGCACAACAGTTTGAAATAGTTTCGTAGAGAAGACAAATTTAGAGGCACTTCATGTAGTTTTCTCAGCTCAGGGTCACAAAATTTACCAGAGCTTTTGTCATCAGCTAGGGGAGAGAGTGTCACGTGGCCTGAAAGACAATTTTTTGCACATAAAAATTTTTTTTTTTTGCACAGCAATGATTTTTTTCTTGCAGAAATGACTAACATTACTTAAAATACAATCAGGAATGTGTGTGCCTCCCTGAACTAGCCTGCTGTCTTTAAATATGTGAGTATTTATGTAAAGGGATCTTTTGGAATCCTTGGAAGTGATTCAAGAAGTGCCGAGTTTTGGTAAATGCTACTTTTACTTTTTCTGTAATACATTAAAGACACTACGGTTATCTATGTGGGTTTTTTTAATGTAGCCACCACCAGTTTTTATCTCGGTCAGTGAAGGTGCAATTAATCAAAGGTTTGACCTTGCATAATGTTAACTATCACAATAAATAAAGTACCAATTAAATGTTACTTAGAGGATTTGAAATAAATTAGTGGAACATTAGTTGAAAATGGTAACATTTTGCTTAAAGTAACAATCCTTGAGATTGGCTATACTGAAGTTAGTAAATAAACCCAGGAATTTAAGCAAATACATTAACACAGTTACTAAAGAATTGGCTGAATTGCCTCTTTACAAATAGACTCAACTTTTTCTTCTGTTGATTATTACTCACCTATGGGAGACTTTTGGAGAAGTGATTTATTTCTGCCTCCTGAGGATGAGTATTAAAATTCTATTTTTTGTATTTACTTTTACACTTGGTATAGTCGAGTGTGTAGAATTTGGAAAATGTAAACTGGTCTGAGCCCTCTCCATCCCACTGCTGACATTTCAGTAATAGAGGATGCTTCTCTGAGCTGTTCCTTACTACCCAGGCTGTGAATAGCATCCTTCTTTTCCCTTGGCCCTGGAAACATCTTGCAGTTGCAGCCTCTGCTTTCAGATGTCTTAGATCATTATTCCCACTCAGATTCCAGACATTTCTAATTGGCTGAGTTCGTGAGAATACCATGTCAGGCTTGCTGGCCAAGTATAATGATAGCATTTTCGACAGTGTAGGAAGATGTGAAAGAGAGATTGTCTTTGATTTCCTCTTTCTGTCTAGTTTTGAAAGTGCTTCTTGATTATTTTTTCTGCCAAAACCAGTATTTCACATTCCTTTTTACTTTGGCATAGAAGTCGTTCAGCAGAAAGGACTAAGGTCCTGAGCAGAGTGCTTTGAATCGTTCCTGACTGGAGATGCCAGCTTTTAGTAGAGCTCTGCCATACAACGTATGTCAATACTGCGGCTTTCAAGAGGACTCTTGCTGAAAGTTATACAGTGAAGCAGTATGAATTATTGACAGGCTAAAGCCTTGTCTGGCACATGCGACCTGCTCCAGGTGCCTGTATCTGCAGATGTCGTAGACTGAATCGATTCCTCTTTTTGCTCCCTCTGTCTTTCTTCATCTCCTAATGCAATTGATCACTGCCCAGGCAGTGTCTTCACAGTGTGTCCCTCCAGCAGCCACCTTGTGCCCTGTTTGTCACCTTCAGCTGACACTATTGATTGCCATTTTTCTCAGTCTCTCTTTTAAAAGCCTGAACAGTAAACAAACCCACAGAGAGCTTACAAAAGTCAAAAGGAAGAACCCCTCTTTTTCCTTCTCCACCCTCAAAAAGCACTTAAATGTGTGTGTATTCTTACTTCAGACAGATGTTAGTTCTCCTTGGCTTGCCTCATTTCCTGGGGAAAAGAACCCCGACAGAATCTCAAATATTAACAATGGCAGCTTACAGTCTTGTGTTTCTTCTCTGAGCCTCCGGGCATGCCGTAGGGAGTTTGTGTTCCCTTCCAAGCAGCCTTAGTGTGCTGCTTATTCCCTAGAGCCAGAGTCACTGTTTAGTTAACAACCTCGCTGCAGCTGGAAAGAGGAAAAATGTCTTGGATTGGGAGAGGCAGGCTGGGGATTTTTTGAGCTTGTTACTTTCTTGAAGCTCACCCACTGTTCTGAAAGTAACAACGGTGATTAGAAAATCTGGAAAGAAAGGTGATGTCTTGGATTCTGTCATATCCAGTCATCAGTGTCCTGTTCTCTTTTATGCTATCTGGAGGCTGACATCAAAATGGCAACTAATTAAATGTAAAAATGTTAGCATCTTTTGAACTTGAATGGTTGCTCAGAGATGAGGGAGGTAGCGGTCCTCAGTGTTTTCATGGCTGGTTACTTTTAACTCTTAAGCCTACTTGAAGTCAGTTTGTGTACTAAGTTATATCAGATTTTTCCTGAAATAAAGTACAGCCACTAATTAACTAGTTGCAGTTTTAGCTGAGGTGCTTTTTTTTCCTCCCCTTTCCAAAATCTATAATTTATAAATTTATAATTTTTTCTCATTCCTCTAGAAATTATGGCAAATTCACATCACAATAACAGTAAGAAAAAGAACAAGAACCCCAATCCACTAAACTGGATTCTGCTTCTTAGCTGATTTGGATTCTGCAGAATTAACAGAGGTTTGGGATTTTCTTTATAAACTGAGCATTAGTATCTTTGTATTATTTTAATATGGGATACCTAGTTGCTGCTATTCTTGCTCATGAGAGGAAAATACAGTTAATACAGCAGGTTCCCCTTAGCACAGATTGGTCCAGAAATTGTGATACCCTTTTTCTTTTTGCTTCTTTAGAATGTTTTTCTTTCACTGGAATTTTGAATAGATAATCTGTTTCCCCTAAGAGATATCCCTGTCTTATGAAGGGTGATTGCTTTTTTCTTCTCTCCAGTGTGTGTGTGGCTCTGTTCCCACTGCCCTCACCACACACATCCTCATCATTCCCTTCTTTCCAGCTAATTTCCACCCATAGGAGCTCCAGTCCTTACAGGAGGCAGAGTGAAGCAGTTCTGCACAACTTGCTAGCACAGGTTGTTTTCCAGTGTGCATTTTCATTGCATTTATCCAGGGTATCTTTGATTAAAATTATGAGTTATGTGTAATTGGGAACTTTATATTTAATGATATTCACCACAACTGTGTTCTCCTTTATTTCTCATGACTTCTCATTATTCTTCTTTCCAGGTGCTTTAAAACCTGAGTGAACAATCTACTTCCCCTCTCACTTCCCCGTTCTCCTTTTAAGTGTGCTGCCATACTGTACCTGTGTGTACGTTGTTCCTTTTAATTATCCTTTATAATTAAGTCTGATTTGCATATCTATAAATTGTGCTGCTGTTCTCTGGCTTCTGTGATTTACCAATTCCTTTGCACTAGCGAGATATGTAGACTATAATTAAATTCAGAGTTCATTTGTTCACACTGGGAAAATGTAGAGAAAAATAGTACTTTAATGGTTTTTATTGTGTGCTCTACTTTTTCAGTATAAAATTACCTCTCATGTTTTTTGGTACTTTATTTTACTGTTTATTTTGTAATTTTGCACATATCCTTGCCAGTACATCTCATCTTGTTGTTCCAGACGTATTTTGAATTTAGGTTCTGATATTTCAGCACTGATCTTTCATCATTGTTGATCCTTAAACCTCTTGGGTGCATCATGGCCAATCCAAGCACTCAAGCATCATGAAAGAAAAGAAACCAGAAGTAATATCCTTTAATCTGCTCCTATATTGGGTTGTCATCTGAGCTACAGATTCAGCTTTTAGCCCACAACCATAACAGCAAGAAATTTTGCATTAGTTTTAGATAAAAGCTGGCTTGGCCTAGAATCAAATTCCACAGCCAGTGGCTTAGTTATTGAACCCCTGTGATGGACACAGCGATAGATGTAATGTAGCAGTGATACATTTCTAGGCAGAAGTCTTTAGAGCATATTCTCCTTGTAGTGGTTAACTGGAAATGGATTGAAATCCTGCCTTTGCAAAGTACAGAGCTATTTGCCCTGCTTACAATTTCAGTAACGAAAAGATTGCCTTGTGTAAACTCTAGCAATTATCCTGTATACGTATATTTTTAAATAATCCTATTTAGTGTATGTTGACTCTGAGCAGCGTGTAGTCAAGCCTGGATGGTTCAAATTAGAGAGTGAAAAGTGTAAATCCCTACTCAGCTGCTATGGCTTAGAAAGGACTTCTCTGTATTGGAAAGAAAGGGCAGCAAATGAAAATGCTCTTATGACAAATCAATGTTTAAGAAATATATTGATCCTTGTACTTCACTAGGCATTCTTTGTTTTAGGGTTTTGGTAAACACAGTGAGTTTTTAATGAAAAGGAAAGAAAAGAAAGCTTTTTGGGTGTCTGATTTTTATTATTCTAAAGAAAAAACCCATTTCTGTCTTCCATGTGATTTTAAAATGCAGACCTGGAGTGCCTGTGATTTACAAACAGGAACATGAGAGAGAACCTCTTTAAAGGAGAGAGTTGGTTGTTTAATTCCATTGCAATTATACAGACTGAGATTCCCTGCTATATTGAGGGTTTGGGGTTTTTTTCTCCTTTTCTCTTATTGCTGGATCCTTCTTAATGCCTGTTCTCACATGTGCCTTGCTTAATTTCTTCTGGACTCTGTCTTGGTAATGATGGTTGGGACATTCTCCATCAGTGCAGAGGGAACAGCTGAGGGCAGGAATAGAACGGAGTTATTTTCTCTGACTGAGAGGTTACAGTATTATATCTAAAATAAAATGGCTGTGCTATGTATGGAGATATTGTCTGTGTCTGGAAAATTTCCTTCAGTGCAAGATCCAGAGAAAGTCAATGTCTCCCATGTTCACCTGAGAGGTGGGTGCCAGCTGCATCACCCACTGGGTGATCACAAGGTCCTTTATAACTCTGTGTTTCTGTCTTGAGGGAGCTTTGGGTTTACCTTCATTTTCTTGGGAAGGAAAGGTAGAATAAAGAGCTCAAGCACGTGATTAGAGAATCTGCAAAGAGGAAAATTATGGGGAATCAGGATTCAGAAATTCTGCTGCTGAAGCAAGTTTGGTTATTTCTTTCTTTTTTAGTCGGTTGGCTGGAACACAGTGAACTGACAGATCATTTTTCAGCCCCTACCTGAACATGCTGAACCACCTGGTTAGAAATTAGTGGCAATGAGAATATGGGATGTAGTGGTGTCTCTACAAGCAAGGAGCAGAATGGCAAGAATGGAGGAATAGATTTTCCAGCAGCAGAGGGGAAAAATCTTTTTAAAGGGAAAACAAATCACCCCAACCTTTCTCGATTAACAAGAATAAGCAGAAGAGTGAACTATTCCGTGGACAAGGTGACTGAATTCACGTTAGGTGTTTGCCAGTGTAAAATGTACTTAAATGGCACAGTATGTAAGTTTGGACTGAACTTGGTATAATTCAAAGAGCTCATAAATTGCAAAAGTATAGTGAATGTGCACAGAGTATAGGTATTTAATCTCAGCTGCTCCTACCTTCTTTAAATTAGGAGTGGCAGCGTTAAAATAATTGCCTTGATTGACAGGTAGAGGATGTTTCTATTTTTATATTTTCCCTGGAAACAGCCCAAACCTGCAGTTTGATAAACATTCCTTGATTAAATACTTGTTGCCTGGCTGTCTGCTGTACCACGGGGCTAGACTGAGCAGAAAGGACACACTCCTGATAATGGCTTCTTATGTTTGCAACCGTTTAATTTGATTCAAACACGGGAATCAACCAGGCTGAAGCTGCCAGTGTAAGTGTGTTAGCAAGGACTTGGTTTGGGATGGGAAGCGGGCTTGGCTTTGTCAGAGTCGGCAAGAAGCAATCTGTCAGGAATGCGCTTCTACATCACAAGGGCACGCCCTGAGGATGTCCTGCACTGTGCTGGGGGGTTAGGCTCCATTTGCACTCATTCCAGCTCTGCACTCATTGAATTTACTGGGGCCAGCCCCTGTCTAAGTGGAGCAGTTAAAGACTCTGAATGAAAATCTCTTCTGTGCAATGTTATTTAAACTGTTCCTCCTGCAATAGACTTAACCAATGTCAGCAATGTTACAGCTAATTTAATTCTTGGTGCTAGGGATGTGCAGAAGGGAGCTGTGTTACTGGTTTAGAATTCTCATTTAGCCTGGCTCTAGAGAGGCAAAAGAAGATATAAAATTATTGCGTTGTTGTAAAAAGACGCACAGAAAGGAATGTGTAAAAAAATATATTTAAGGCAATAATAAACGTAAAAAATGTGTCAGTTTTGAAGGGAGCTATTTTTTTTTAAGTGAATCTCCTAAAATTTAGTCCAGATTCTGAATAACTTATTCAGACTGCTGAGTATGAATTAATTTCAGTAATTCCATTGTCTTAAATATGTACTGCATCCTAAAATGGGGTTATCTAAATGTTAACTGATGGAAAGTCTTCAGCTTCCTAGATGCTTGCGTCTGGGCACTTGAGGAACTTGGGAAGGAGAGAAGGAAGTCTGCACTGCTTGTCTGCAGAATAAAATGTTCTGCTGGTCTCAGCTGTGGGTGGAAAAAAGATAGGAACCTAAATCAGTGAGAGTAAGGTAATATCATGATAACATGTACTTTTCATGTAGGTTAGCTCTCTGAACTGTAAAGAACGTTTGACTGAAGGTGAATTTTCCTGGGAAGAACATTTGCCAGCTTGCCTTACGTTTTACTACCTGTTGAGTTTGCCAAGACTTTTCCCTTATTTATACAATTTTATTATTATATCCTACTTTTGTGACCAGAAATTAGGCTGAAAACACAACAAAATTGCTTGAGAAATTGGCATACTTGTAAAGGAGACAAAATCCTTTCAGATGTTCCTTACTTTTCATGATGTATTTGTGTACTGTATCTGACTAGATAAAATTTTACTGGGAAATTTTCACTGAGCAGTTTGGAGTAGTCCTGCAATGGAGATGAAACTAGCAAATGCAATTTGTATGTGAAGACATGCATAGGACCATGAAACTTCTCCAGGATTCTTGGGCACGGTGCTGCTTTCTCATCTATTCTGGCAAACGGGCTGAGGTTCCATTACTGCTGGAAGAGAACCTTTCCTTCTCGAGTGTCAGCTCTCAGTGCTGGCTCCAAACAAGGCTGTGGCAAAGGCAGCTGGAGACTGATGCTAAAATGGAGTTTTATTCATTTTTAGCTTTTTTCTTGTGGTAACATCTTTAAAATAATCTTGCCCTCAAGATGTCTTTTTACACTCTTGATTTTATCTAATCTAAGCTTCCTATGAGAAAAGTCCATCCACTTTCTCTGCTGTCTTATTGCACCTAAATATTTTTTGCTGCTAGACTATCAAGTTACATAAATTTATACTTCCAAGTCCACATTGTTGATAAACATATTCCCATAATCCTGGAGATATAAGTGTGTTCTTTGAATTGCCTACAGTAAATTACAAATCTTAATAATTTAAATAAGGTAGTGACACAGGAGCAATTATAACAGGACAACGAGCTTGCAATGGCACAGTCAATAAGTGCACTTTCACGTAGTATGTAATGCATGATGTGAATTAAGGATGTTTTCAGTTAGGAAGAATTGCAAAAAGTGATCTTCTACCCATCTGCTGTAAATGGCCAGCTACATCTCAGAGTAAAACCTACTAGTGGCTACAAAAGGAGTATTAAATAAGGAACTTTTTTTAACTTCAATTTGGTGAAGTTTTTACTTAAAGGAATGTTTAATTGCTGTTGGAATAATACTTTTCTAGAAGGATTCTTTTCATTCTGCCACAATAGAAATATTTAAGACTCACTTCTTTATTTATGTCTAGATAAAGTAAATTCACTAAAGTATTAAGTTGAAAGACATGATCAGATGATATTAAAGTACCATTTTTGTTTTCATAAAATGATCTTGTGAAAGAACAAAAGAACCTTTGTATGAGACTAAAAAAAGGCAATTTTTTGTAACCACGTATTTAAAATGGCTAAACCCAAATATCTCTAAGGAAGCTAAAGCCTCTTCTTCCTAATTCCCAAAGTATGCTAATCTGGCCATTTGTTTAATATTTTCCAGAGCGTTTTGCTGAAGTTAGAAAACTAGACTACTACTTTTATTATTATTATTATTTAAAAAACCAAAGAAACAAACAAAAAACCAACCAAAAAAATAAAAACAAAACCAAGGTAACCCAGGTTCTTGTATTCATTACTGATTATGTGCAATATACTCACACCTTAATGTGAAGCTGTATTTCCCCTAAGATCTATCTGTGCGTCTTTCCCCACAGAACTGGACCAGAAAGGGCAGTTGCAAAGCTAGTGGCAATTGGGTTTTTTTCTGTGAAACCAGATTCTGCAACCCCCTGTGTACATCCCACAGGTACTGTGCATCTGAGAGTGCTGCACACCTTTAGAATATTCCCCATTATGTGGCAAAGGTGATTTAGGAACTTGGTGGATTTTCTTTTTTTAACCCCTGAGGCCGTGAAAAGATTACTCATAGTCACTCATGAAGTATAGAATGATCAAATTTATGTGCAAATAAATGTGAATATTCTATTTAACTCTATGATAACAACCTAGCTTTGGAGATTAGACATTTTAAACTACATTTAATCCAGCAGGCTGTCAGATGGGAACATGGCACAACAAGGGAGGCAGGCACCATTAACCTGCCGACTTAGTGGAACTTAAGTCAAACTGTGTTCCATAAAGCCTCACGTTGTAAAATGTGTTGAGGTTCATTTAATTATGCTTTGAAAATTCAGGTTTACAAGCAGGATAACTGGTATTCAATTCCTCTTGATTATAGTATTTTTCCAATAACAATTTATTTGATAGAGGTATTTAGAGTAGGCTTGACTTTGCAACTCCAGTAAAAAAAAACCAATATTCTCATTGCAGCTTTTAAGAGAATTTTTAAGGGAATTTGTGCTGGGTACGTGATTGTTTCTTAACTGCTAATAGACCTGACGGGTTGCAGCTGCATTAAAATAAACCCACAATTATCTCATTGAAGGCAAAAGGGCTGCCTGAGACGTTGCTGGACAGCACTTCCCTGTGCCTCAGGCCAGAGCTGGGAGCAGTTTGCTCTGAAACACTTGTGTGTTTGATCCCCAGAGAGAGTCATTACTGCATGGAGAGAGATGGTGAGCGCAGGGTTTTCCACAATAGCCCCCTGAATTACCTCCATGTACAGGCAAGTTCTGAGAGCACACACACAAGGGATCCTTGCAGGTAGTTACCCGGGAAAAGAGGAAGGAGAGAAGTTGGCTGCTGCGAGGAAAGCAGATGAAAGGCAGCCCTGGAGCTGGCCTCATCCTTATGCAGTGTGTGCTGCATTGCCACGTTTCCCATCAGCTGGGTATGTGCGGAGAGGCTGCAACGGGAATCAGGCCTGACTCTGAAAGCTAGCAAGGTTTGATAAACTATTGTCAATATTTTCTATGATCTGGTCATTTGTTTCAGTAAATTGAATGACCTTAGTTATATGCCTTTTTTATTACTGATTTTGCGGGTTTTGGCACATGGTAGATGAAATAATGTAAGACAGGAGTGCCTTTATACCTTGCAGTGCATATTTTGCTATGTATGGAAACTCAGAAGTTAGTGGCAAAACTTAGGGTTCTGGAATGTTTAAATAATGTTCCAAATTATACTGGTGGTAAATGCATTCAGTAGAGAAATTTCTAATGCAGATTCCTTGTGAAAGAACAACTACTGGCAGATTTTTTATGGAACAGGTTAGTTTGTACCCAGTTAGATGTACGATTTAGAAAGAACGGTTTATTGGATATTATCAAATAAGGGAAAGGAGAGGTAAAGATAATTTAAATTTGTGTTCATTTTTGGTGCATTTTTTGTTTTTGTTTTAATTTTAAAAAAGGTGTGAGAAATTTTCTACTGCAGTGCAGCATTGTTTACCTGTGTTGTATCGTGATTGTTTTATTTCAGTTAAAGTTGGACACATTGCTTGACTGTCATCCTGCCCCAGATAGATGAGCTGTGGTATTTCTTCTTCAAAAGCAGAATATAGTTTAATTTATGTGGTACTTATAGTTTTCAACAACAAAAATATTTGCTTGTGTAGATAATACCAGTTTATTACGTCATTAAACTCATTGGCATTTTCCTCTTGAAATTTCACCATCAAACAAGTTATTAATTATTGTTGATTATTTGGTAATGATTTGGAAACTGTGCCCCAATTTACAATGTGTTGAAATCCTCTCCTTTGATTTTCCATAAATAAAGTACAAACCAGACAAATCAACAGTTGAAAACATTTCACATATTAAATTTGTATGGCACTTTGACCAAAACTTTTGCGTCAGGGAGTCTAGTGAGGGAAATGAAAGATGCCAGGGAGTCAACAGCAGGCATGGAACAGACCCTCCAGGCAGCCAAGTGCAGTTTGGTTTTGTTTCAGAGCAGGACGGGGCCACAAATGTTAATTTAGAGAGTGATGAATGTTAGCTGTCAGTTGGGTCTGAAATGCCTTGTAATTACAGCTCAGTGAGAGTTCCTTTTTAAGGAAGGACTGCCCGAAACTCTTGGTTTGATTAGGTGTGAATCAATTAATCTCTCTACTTTTGTGTTCAGAAGTAAAAATGAGGGTGATGATGTGATGGGTCTCCCTCCACTGTGCTGCTTTCTCATGCTGTAAGCCTTAGGTTGTTTTCTAGAGTGTGTTTGCATGTCTGTTCAGCACCACATGGTTTTATTTTATGTGGGCAATGTTCTGAAGCAGAGAAGAGTTACCCTTAAGTTTAATTATCTTTTAGCTACTGTCATTCTATCTGATGAAAAACAATCATTAATTATTGTCTGTATTTTAATATTGCGCAGCTAATATCAGGTAAGCATTCTCCAGAGGTCTATCTGCTGTTGATAATCAAGTTCCCTACTATAATTCCACAAAGGAAGAATGTGTTTATCAGTCATGCTAAAATGTGCTTTGTCATTAACCCTCTACAGCAGGGTGATTGTATTTGAATAGTGGGAGATGGGACCCACTGGCTCTTTCTACCATGGTGGAAAGAAAGACGGGCAGAAAATGTCGACTAATGACAGTTCTGACGAATACACAAATGTACTCTTTTTATTAGATGTGTGGCTGAATTGTGTTGGCGTTTTCTAGCACAAAGATACACTTAAGAAAGCACTGAATAGTAACTGCATAGTTAGTGTGGCTACAAAACCAAAAAAACCCAGCAAATATAGGAAATATTATGATGATAGCATGGTTATTCAGCTTTACATCTTCTGTTTATGTTGTTGTGATGGGGTGGAGCAAGCCTTTGCTATGGGATATAAAAATCACAAAGAAAGACATCTACATACTCGAAGAGCTTAGGTACCCATAGATCTTCTTTTAGTGAATGATATTTCTCAAGTTTCCATGGTATTTTCCCATGTGAACATCAAAAATGAATGTCTAAAAGCATGAATGTAGCCATATTTCATTGAAAAGAGACAGACACTGGAAACAACACCACCTTTATTTCTTTAATGGCCTAAGCAGACTTAAAAACCAATTTTTTTTCCTAACCTAGAGTTTCTAATACTATTGGAAGAATCTGCCTTCCATTTTGGGACTATTCCTCAGTCCCTGGGATTATTAACACATTGTCTAAACCTTGTACTGCACATGAAGTGCCATCTTTGTGACTGTGCCAAGTAAAGCCCAGGTAATAAGGCAGCTACTGTCTTTGATACCAGTAAACTCCCGATTCACTCTGTACAGCAGGCATTTAATGCATCCTGGACTTGCTTACCTGGGAAATTGGTACAGGACTGCTGCTTTCTTCAGAGGTGGTCCATGTCCTGGTACCCAAATGGAACCCAAGGACAGCCACAGATTGACAGGAGCAATCGTTAGTGGGGAGCTGAGAGTGAAGAGGAAGCTGCCAAGGGAGGAGAGTGAGAAATCAGTGCAACAAGAAAGAGTGCCAGGTATTAGATGGAGCTTTTTGTCAGGCATAATTTGATACGGAGAAAAATGGCAAAAAGGGAGGTGAATATATGTAAAAGATATGCAGCATCATTCACAACTCAAGGGCTGAAACAAATGATTAAATCACATATCTTGTTTTACTAAGCAATCTATTTATCACTGCCTTGTTGGTGTGTGCTTAAGAAAATACCAGTATATCATCAGCCACAATAAATAAGCTGCCATAACTATGCTTTTGAATATCCTAAATACAAAACTATTGAATGAAACGTGGGGACTTAATCTTAGGGACATGTTTATATTGGCTGAAGCTGCCAAAATAAACATGGCAAAAAGAAGGTGTATTTTTGTGCTTTATATTGCTCTGAGGCTGTATCAAATGTTTTGATATTTATTCAGTAGCATTCGGTTGTATGATTTCCAGCTTTTCTATGAGTCTTATCTTCAAAATTCCATTTATTCAAGGGTTCTGTTTGTTGTTATCAGGCTGTTCTGTTAGAGTTTATCCTATTGCTCCCTGAAGATCAAATTTAAGCATGAAAAGAATTGCTTGCTGTTTCTGGAGGGTTAAGGTTTTATAGAAAATTCTTGTAATTTGTTTACTTTCCTATGGTTAAGTACACCACAATCTGCCTAACAGATGTGCTGAGAATGAAACTGATATAAAAGTAGGAAAATATTTGCTGGGGCTATGGGGGGATTGATAAAATGAAACTTATTTGTCCACTTTTCTTACTGCCCTAAGTTCTTATTGATCACTGATAAACCACTAGAGTAACTGCTTTGAAATTCCCTTTCACTTCAGTACAGAAGAGTCTTCTAGTTGAGTGTGAATCTCTTACTTAACAAGATAGGTACAATTTACTGTAGTCTCTCAAAAGATATGACATAAATTAGTAAAATATGTATTGGGCAAAATTAACAGTTTTTGCAGTTTCTTCAGTTATCAGCCAGGAACATGTATGTAATGTACAGGAAATCTAATGTTTTTAGAGTCTTTCACATTTTGAAAATAATGTGATATCACCCACAGAAGCAAGATGTGGACTAAATATGCATGGGCCTTGGGATTAATAATGGCGAGGCTCTGCTACCCCCATCTCCATCAGCCCCCATGCAGGAGCTCTGGAGGCACCAGGGCACACTCCCCTTGCCCCCAGCCTCTCGCCTGGCTTTCCTTGCCTTGTTATGGGCTCCCCTTGCTTGCCTAAACCTGCGGAGCTCAACAGAGGGAGCAGTGTCAACTCACTGTCAGCTGGAGACGGCTCCTAAGGAATGGGCACGTCCCGTAGGGAGCCAAGGAGGAGCGGCTCAAATACTCACATACGCCTTCCAAGGTTTTTATCAGTGCCTTGCCTGATCCCTTTCAGGTGCGTTCCCAAGGTGAGGGAGACTCCCGTGTGCCTGCAGCACACCTATGGGCCAGTGGGTACTGCTACACAAAGCAGCAGTGCCACGGAATTCAAGCTCAGATTTTGCAAACAGCAGCCGCGGCTATTTCTGTTCGGCGTGTTGCATCTCTTGCTGAGGCTCAGTAGCGCTACCGTGCCTCTGCTTCCCTGGCTTCTGCCTCCTCTGGCTCTGGCTTGGGGCTGCCTGCACCACGCACAGCCTTCCCTGTCTGTCCTGCACAAGAACTGCTGTTGGCTGATGAGCCCATCCATCAGGAAAAGCACGGGCTTGCTTATTTCTGTGTAGGGAACAAACTGGTCGCAAAATGTTATACAGCTGCGTTTCGTAAAGTTTTCAGTACGCTCTTGTATGAGATGTGCGGTGTAAGAACTTGTTCTTCCAAAGACAGGCAATCTTCTGCACAGATTTTAAATCGTGCTCCAAAATGGCCAGTGATTTTTGCAGACTGTTAGCATTAACACTTAATGATAGGTCAATATTCATCCCATCAGTGCATTTGCTGAATTTCACTTCAGTGTGCTTTGGAGAGCAATTTACTAGTAATTCCAAGTAAATTTTGTCTAGAAAATAATTTGCCCCATTCGTGTTACAAAAAAATAAAAAAGCAAACCACATCACTCTTGTATTATATTGCAAATAATATTACTGCTCCAGAGAGCCTTCTGCTTTTCTTAGTTCCCTTCCTGCTTTTTCTGCTAGTTACCTTTCAGCTCCAGTAATAAAAGATGACGAATTAATTAGTGCAAATGTATGATAATTATTGTCAGATGAAATAAACATAAAATACAAATGGGTTATAACTAATCAATAATTATGTACTGTGCTCAATCTTCAATATGCAGAGCATGTCTAAATAGCATCATTATAATGAAAATCAAATTATTGCACAGCTGTGTTGATTATGGAGCACCATTATAACTTTCATCCTCTTCATTTGGTTCCTGCTTAAGTCATGCTTCTGTGCCTGCTTCTTAATACTAGAAAATGTCTCTCTCTTCTGAGCATTGATTTATAGTTAATACTGAGGCATAAAATTTCCTATTATTGTGGCTTTCTCAAGGTCTTTCACAGGTACTATACAGAAAGTCTCCAAATTTTTAGTGCAATAGTATGGGAGCAATATGGAATATTAAAGAGAAACTTAAATGATAGATATCCCTGTGTTTGGATTTAATCCACGCCTGAAGATATTTTGACCTAAATTACTGAATATATTGAAATTTCATAGGAGTCAGCTGCAGCCAGCTCATTCTGAGCGACTCAGATTTAACTTCATGGAATATGGAACAGGTGAAATTATTTATGACCCTTTCAATCCCCTGTCCTTGCTTTGGATTGCATCGCAGAATCACAGAACAAACTAGATTGGAAAAGACCTTTGAGATCATCAAGTCCAACCTATGACCTAACCTAACTCCTCCTCATCAGCTAAGCCGTGTCACTGGGTGCTGTGTCCAGTCTTTTTCTAACACATTCAGGGTCTGTGACTATCCAGTTGATTAATATTTGACAAATATTCAAAACTAAAATATTGTGGGAGTGAAATGTTTGGGATATGTTTGTTCTTTTTGGCATATGTTAAAGTTGGTGTATAAAGTTTACGGCATTCTCTGATGAAAACCACTGAAATGCTGTCATTTAAAATCCAAGCATTGTTCTTAACTTGCAGCTTGCTTGCAAAGGGTCTCTTACCTTGTAATGAAGAGTCAACACAGTAGAACCATAGCAATAAAAGGAGTCTTAAGACCAGGAGAAATGTTAGTGTTCAAATGCCTTTACTGTTTCATATGTCAACATAAGAAATAATGTTACTCTTTCAAATTACCATGGATGAAAATACTGGTCTTGTTATCTCTGGACTATAAAGAATAATTACACTATAGAATCCCAATATATCTTACTTATCCTCAAGAGTTCACCTTTGAAAAAGAGGGTTGATACCATCTGTGGAATGACATTAAATGCTGAGAGATCAGTAAAATCACCAGTTTGGCTTTCATTCTGCTCAGCTCATTTAGCTTGGACACCGTAGTACTAACTTCCCTTAAAGGTGGTGGCTAAGGTGATGGTTATTTACCTAATGGGTGATTTTTCATTCAAATTAGTGAATGAGGACATTGTCTACTCTGTCTGCTCACAGGCTGCACTGTCTGTGATCAGAATTGAAGGATAACAGTATTAGAAAACAGCACATTAGTAAAGAGCTTTCCACAAGCTTTAGAATTGCTATTGACGAACATTGGTAATATTTTGCAGATACAAAAGTGATTCTTTTACTCTTTTCAAGTGTGAGAAAAAGGAAAACTATAAGTCAAAATCTTGATTTTTGCTCTTGGGATGAATGTTTGTAGAGGACTTCCCTGCTTGGCTAATATTGTAGCAAGAATTCTACCTCTTCCCCTTAGCTTTCTCCTGCTGCTTTGTAATGAATAAAACTGTTGAGGTTGATGTTATTGATCTGGCTCCTCTACAATCAAACTACCTCAGGAGTGTGATTGAGCAAAACCCTCTGCTGTAAAAGCTTAACATTGAATTTTCTTTCTTGAATTTTCTTCCAGGGTAAATTTTTTTTTATTTTTAAAAGGTATCCGGTAGGAGCAAGTATGGGAACTGGGAACAGATTAATCTATGGAGAACTCCAACAACAAAAGCTGCCGATTTTCTCTGTATATATCCACCAACTTTTGCCTGGAATTCTCTTGTCCTCTTCTGGTATTTTCATCTAGATTTTAATTGAGACTCTGACTTTGTCTTTTCCTTGTTCAATGTTGTGCTCCTGTGGCTGTCTGGAGGCAACCTGCAGTGCAAGACTGGCGTGAGGCTCAAGCCTCAGTTGTGGGATGCCTGCTCAGATGCCTTCAAGAGCCCATTAAAAGTGAGTGGTGTGTTGGTTTTGACCCAAATCCAGCACACATTTGCTGTGAGTGGCTTCACTGCAGAGCTCCAAGCTGGCAGTCACTTCCTAGTATCTCCATCTCAGGGTCTCCTCGGTGGCTCCTTAGCCTTCCATTCCCTGTCTCTTATCTTGTACTCATTCTCTCCTCTGAGGTATCAAACAGACATCAAAGGTTTTCCCGCCAGTCAAAGCCTTAGAAAAATTCTGGCAGGGATGTGCCTGACTAGATTCAGCACTTCTCTGCTGGTTTAAAAATGAAGGAACTATTCTAGCTCTGCAATTAATTGTGTAAATAATTAATTTTACCATAGAACTGCTTATATTAATATCCTATCTTGTGTTCCGTTACATTCAAGACCGAGAGAAATAATTTGGTGATGCTTTCTGAAAATAAGCATTTTTATGGATTTAAGAAACATCAGTTGAAAATCCGGGATGACTGGCAGGCAACTGTTAGGAGGAACTCTTTGGTCCTGAATGGACGAAAAGCCAGGAACTGTCTCTGTGTGGGCATAACTCCGTGCCACAAGCATTTTATCCCAAAAGAGGGTTCTGAGTATCTTTTCCAATCTCATTTACCAAATCACTGAAGAATTCCCTTTAAGCATTCTTTTAGAACTCTGTCCTTAAGTTGTAGTAAGATGCCAGAGTTGTTTTAAGTCCTTGCATCTTCACTGAAGTGTTTCCTTTTGCCACCTTACATTAGAGACATTATACTGGTCATGGACAAAAACCAAAGACACCCTCTGGTTAAGGATAAAAGCAAGTTATGATCATTTTGGACAGAAGAATCAGAAGAGGTTGAAGATCAGCATTTATAAATGTTTTATTAGACTAAATTCCTATACTTTAATGAAGCAGTAATTGTATTTGTAATCAATTAGACAAATATATACATTATTCTGAATTTATTAATTTTAAATATTTGATTAATATATTCCAAGTAAACCCAAATATACTTAAAGAGAAGTAATGAACATCACATTAAATTCAATTATCTTAATTAGTAATAGTTTTACTTAAGAGTGCACAGTAAACCTGTATAGGTTACAAGACAGACAAATATCCAGCCAGGGATTCTGTGGTTGTAGAGATTGTGGGTGAAGCATCAGTGTGGTTAGACCTGAGGCTGGATGTATTGGTCTCTATTCCAGACACCTCTTTTTAATAGTCCTAATGTCTTTTTGTGCTTAGTAGTATTTGTGTCACATTTACTGTGAAACTCAAAACTCTTCTTAGAGGAACTTACTGTTCAGCTGAACTAAGCTAAAGATACTCAAGAATGACCAGTGTTTCCTCAAAAAAAATCTTTTTAACTTAAATTGCATTTTTTCCCATTTTCTACAGTCCTGACTGAATTGCATTGCCAGTCAAACATCACTGGTAACCAGACTGTTTTCTAATGGAACAGGATGCCCAGGGAAGTGACTGAGTCACCAGCCTTCAAGATACTGAAACTATGTGGAGATGTGGCCCTTGGGGCCATTGGTTAGTTGTGAATTTGGCAGTACTGGATTAATGACTGGACTTGATCTTAAAGGTCTTTTCCAATCTAAATTATTTCTACTGCACTGACATGGCAAGCTGCTGAGTTTTCTGGAGCTGCAGTACTGAAACTGCACTTTGGGCTGCAAGTAGTGTGCATTTTTCCAGCCTCATCCTGCAGGAATGAAAGTGCCCAGTCATCAAGGGCTGCACATTTGGGTTGATTTAGGAACTAGAGGATTGGCACGTTTACACCTTCTCTGCAGAAGCTCCGACACTTGAAGCACCTCCTGCCCCACTTGCTTTTCCACCCGCCTTGGTGCTGCCACGTTGTTTTCCCTCACATGTCCCCACTTCCTCCCCTCCTCTGAGTAGGAGAAAAGCTGCTGCTTGTAGGTACCACTGCCCACAAGCTCCACTGATTCTAAGATTCCTGCAAGTTTCCTTCTCAGAGGTAACTACATGGCTCGTGCTGCCTGGAGCAAATAGATCTGTGCGCTACTGTGCCCTAGATCAAGGGAGAAGAAAACAGAGCAGACCCATGATCATGGTGAGATCTGACACGCCATGGTGTCAGCGCAGGAGCAATGCTGCACAAAACATTGCTAATGGGGGATAAAGATAGGCATAGAAAAATACAGAAAATTATACACTTAAAATGGTCATGTAATTATGGTTTTTTTCTGTGATTTTACTTTTGTGTGTGTATATAAGGAACATATGGTAAAGAAAAAGCTAGCACTAGAACTTATTTTGATATATTTTGACACACACAAAAATCTATGCTAGTTTTTCAGGGTGCATGTAACACTCAGAACAGGTGACAGTAAACAAAGCCAATATATTTTGAAACTGTACAGTAGGTTGTACTCACTCTATGGAAAGGCTTTCTTGACTGTATAATGATCTTTTGCATATATAAATAAGATTAGAGTCCTGATTGGTTTGGCTAGCAGGAGTGAGTGTCTGTNTGACAGTAAACAAAGCCAATATATTTTGAAACTGTACAGTAGGTTGTACTCACTCTATGGAAAGGCTTTCTTGACTGTATAATGATCTTTTGCATATATAAATAAGATTAGAGTCCTGATTGTCTGGTTTGACTAGCAGGAGTGAGTGTCCGGGGGAAATTTAAGTTATTCCTTAGCACAAACTGTTAGTTTTGAGTTTTAAGGTATACCTAAAATCATCCAGCTTTGAGGTTAGTTTTCTTTTTTAAAAATATTTAAATGCTACAAGAACAGCAAATCCTAATGTTGGCCTCATTAGGGCAGTAAAGAGACTTTCACTGGGTTGGTTCTGTCTCCAAGCCCTCCCCCCATTATGACTTTTTCTGATATCAACAGCGATGAAGGTGAGTAACTTGACTGTCCAAGAATCAAAATTATGCTCCTTTGGCCAGTTCAAGTTTGCTTGAAAGCAGCATCAACACAAAGTAGTCTGTTAATTATATGATCAAAGAAGCTATGATTAGAAGAGATTAAGTGAGATTAAGGAGGCATGAATAAGAAAGCATCAGCAGCACACAGGGGCCATGTGGCTATGTGATTAAGTCATTGATACATAGGCAGATTTAATTACTGTAAGAATATATCAAGTGCCAGTGGAGCATCAAGAATTTCTCGGCTTTTCTCTACATGGAACAAATATATTCTGAAATAAGAAAAAGCAGGTGCTTTATTCTGTCCTCTGAGTACATTTCTTTTGCCGGTGGTGTTGACTCTGTGAAATTTGTCAGGGTGTATTCTTATTTCAACCACAACCTTGTAAAGATTAATTCCTAAATAGTATTTCTGATTCTAGAACAGTATAGATGTTCAGAACCTTGCATGTAGACTGAATTTGTCATCAGAAAATATACACGTCAAAAGAGGTTTAAAAGTAGAGAATATCTGTGAGCAGAGCCTTGTAAGAGGCCAGTACTTTTATTTAGGAAAACAGTTGCTCTACTCAAAATGCAAAGACTGCAAGCTGTCAACTTCTAAGCAGCACTAGTCCTGTAAATTGTGGTTTGAGGACGACACTCCTGGCTCAGTTTTGTTTCCTGTGCTCTTTACATTGGCATGAATCACCTACCCCATACCATGCTGCTTTCTCACATTCCAGTGATGCCTCTCACTTTTCTCCATACAGGGCACCTTTCCTGCACTATGTCCTTTATTCTCACATATTTTTCTTGGATGCTTCTTTGTTGTTTTTTTTCTTCTGCTGGCACTCTCTCAAATGCTCACAGGTTGTTCTCAGCCAGCTTCCTCTCGCTGTGGCATGATTGTTGCTCTGTGTAAGAGCTTTTTTTCTCTGTCTGAAGCCATTCGCTTAGAAGGCTCTGAGAAAGGCCAGTAAAGTGTCTGCAGGAGAGGGTCTGCTTTCTCTTGGAGACAACAAAAGAGAGGGATCTGGCTGCTTGGAGCTACCATCTTGGGCTGTGCTGAGTGGGTAGGGAAGGTAAAAGGAAATTGGCAGCCACGACGGTAAAAGGAAATTGGCAGCTTTTCTTGCAGCAGAAGAGGCTTGCTCACAAAGGGCTGTGCATATTTGGGCTTAAGTGTACAGGGAGATTAGAAACAGCAGTGATGTTCTTCCAAAGGAAATCTGCCAAAAGCGTCTTAGTTAGGACTATGAGTCATAACCCCAAGAAATGTTTCAAGATCCATTTCCTTTTAGCACCTGCAAAGCTAAAGCTTTGAGAATTGTTCAGCTCTTTGTGTCAACATATGACCCCCGGGCTTGGAGCTTGTGTTCTGTATTGTGCTTTTCTTAGTACATTTTTCCACACTAAAACCTGCTTGTGCTAAGCGTGGTTATGTGGCAGGAGGTGTGCTTCATTGCTAACGGGTATTTTTGACTGTATTGACACTGGAAGTGACAAAACTGATTTCTGTAATTGATTAACGGGATGGTAATTGAGTTCATTTGATACTGGCAATTATAAATTTGAACGTCTTCAGAATAGATCGTAATACTGTTTGTGGAGTGTTGCTTTGACAGTCACATTTCTGCTGGCATCTGTTGTGTGTTTTGTCTCCTCAGCTCTGTAATGTCAAAGCCTGTGAATGGTGCAGCCTATGTGCACTTATGAACGGCAGCTGAACAGAACAGAGCTCGTAGCCACCACCTGCTGTTTTGTTTCAATCCTTACTGCTATTTTCAGCTCTTGTCATTCACAGGGCCTTTAATTGTTATTTATGGTAGAATAATAATAATTAATAATACAAAAGTTCTCATTGATTCATTTTGTGGATGCAAGCAGAACCCTTCCTAAGACGGAGAGGTCTTTCTCCTTTTGAAGGCTAGTAAGAGATGGTTTTGTAGTCAGAAAATCACCCTGCAACAATAAGAAAAAGCTTATAAGTTTATAACTGAACAAATCATTTAAGGAAATTAACCTCCTATAGTGTTTAAATCCTGAACAATTTTTTTTCATTTTTGCATAGAAGGATGTACAGTCAGAACTTGTCCTCAGATCTTTAGTCTGCTTTCTCAGCGAACTTAAAATCAGATGATGGAACACTTGTTAGCAGTGCATTAATGATAGTGTTAGTCCTGGGAGAGCACATGGATATATAAGAAAGATCAATTGTAATTTAAGAGTTCTCAATTTGCATATGTCAATGTATCAATTTAAATTCCCAGTCTGGTAACTGACTGATTTCCCTTCCCCCCCCCGCCCCCCTCTTTTCTTTCTTTCTTTTTTTTTTCTTTAATTTTTTTTTTTTTTAAATTTTTCAGCATTTCTGTGCACTTTGCAAAGACACTGAGAAATGGAGGGAGTCCCAGCAGGAAGCAGGAGTTCTATACCTAGCTCAGCTGACTGTAGCTGGAATAGCCAGTGCCCCCAGCTTCCTTCTATAGGATAAATTTGCCTCTCTCCATTAGCAGAAGTTGGGTATTTTTCGCAGTGCTCATCATTTAATAATGATGAAAACAGTGGGTTTTTAAAAGTTTTTTAAAAGTTTATTTTTAAAGGGTTTTTGTTTGTTTCTTTGTTTGTTTTTTACTAACAGCATCACTAAAACACGAATGTACAAAATGTTGCTTTCTCACTGGCTCACATTCTGTGTAACAAGATTCGAGATACTTATATATGAATTTCAAGACAGCAAGTTAATTCTGATTTGAAGAGTCCTACTTCATTACATCCTTACCACTGGTTGTGTTCTATTTAGTTAATTCACATTGTTACTTATATTATGAAAATGGTTTTAGGGGTTATTTATGGCATGACCAAGAGGCAAATTTATTTTGACTCTGAGAAGAAGATATTGGAGTGGTAGTCACAGAAAATCATAACTTTAGTCTGCAAGAGATTCTTAATGGATAGAAGGAATATTATCTGTAAGCTTGATCTTAATTCAGCATTGAAAATTTGAGATGCTCATCCGGTGATTATTATGTATGCTTGCTTTTTTTTTTTTT
>VWZN01015831.1:258898-307091 GCA_013396955.1 Regulus satrapa | reverse complement strand
TTTGGTTAAAGAACCCAGTTCAAAGGGAAATCATCACAAGCATTTGCACTTATTTGTTGTTTTGTTGTGCCTTACATTCCCCAGTCAAAGCAGTGTTTACATGTTGGGGAAAATAAAGCATAGTGAGGGTAGGAGTTGCCTGAGGCCATACAATACAGTCCTGATCAAAGTGGGAACAGACACTGGAAGGTTGAATTGGCTTTTGTTTATCCATTCTCACACTCTGCATTGAAAACATGGCCTAACCCAAAGTTCATCCCTGGTGGAAGAAATGGGCTCATTGGCTCTGACGGGGATTTATTTAGCTTCATGGTATGCAGCCTGGGATGCACAACACCCTAGAGATGTTTTAAATCACATTAAGAGCAGAATGTATTGTCAAACAGTGATTCATTTTCATAACTCAGTCTCTACCTCTCTAGATGTCCTATGATATTAATTTCTTGAAGAATGGGTAAACCCTTTGTAAGAGTTGTTTTGTAAACCCACTACTGCTGCATAAATACAGGCATTTAAACAAAAGTGGTTTTTTTTTTTCTCATGTTGGAAAATGCTTACTCATTTATTTTCCTGTTTCTGATTAATATAGGACTATCTCAGACAGAAAGGCGAGAACAGTCATGTTTATAACAGTGATCCCACTCTGAAGGCTGCCCTCTCAGTTCAGCAGCTCCATTGACTTTTAGATAGTATCCATTTGTATTTCCAGGCATCTTGGGCATTATTGAAACCTCAACCGTTAGACCGAAGGTGTACAAGATTATGTGAAGACTTTAGCATTAATTTGGCACTCATTTGAGATAAAATATTTGAATAACCTTGTATTTCAGTCTTTCATAGGTTCTGCACCCAGGAAAAGCAATGCATATAATGTCTAACAGGAGGAGAAATCTTTAAATAAATTTATTTCCTTTTTAATGACTAGAAGTGAAGGACTTGCAGAAGGAGTCCTGAAATTAGATTTGTTGAATTTAGCTTCTTTCTCTGACACAGATTGGCTTTATAAACACTGTTTAGCTTTTGTGTGTTCTGGCTTGCACTTGCTAAAATGCAGGTAATGGATCAAAATCAGGTCTAGAAAACAGATTACTATAAGCCTGGGAATGCAAATATTTAAGCATTTTGCTATAAAAAGGTATGGCATTGCTGATCTCAGAGATTTATAAAGCTAAGGCAAGATTTTATAGAGAGTTCTGTGCTCTTTGAGTTGCAGTTGAATTCCTGAGAAGCATTATTATTAGCTATGGAAATTATTCTAATATAATTCTGAAATCTACTTTTATCTACTTAAAAGCAATGATTTCTCGTGTTGCACAGAGATAATATTTTAAAAATTTATTAATGGCTGCTTGATATCGTCAGCAATTCAGCAGTATACTTTTGCTGATATTTAAAGAAATCAGAATAATGTCATTTGCATGTTTATATACTTGAGCTTAAAAAATTAAAGCCTACAGAATAGATCAGAAGCCTTAAAACCCCATATTCATGTAATAGTGCCTACAGGGGTTAACAAATCTCTCTTCATGTTTGCTCTCTAATACATTAAAAGGCACAAAACACTTTTGTCCATACTGCTCTAATCATGTGTATGATTGAATAACTATTGATTTAGTCACTGTTTGGGAATAAAAAAAATCCTTGCCAAAGCTAAATGAAAGGGCAGGTACTGTTACTCAAATGGAAAAGCCATCTATCTCATTACAAAAGCATTTTCAAGGACATAAAAACTTCGGTCCTGAATGGAAGCTTTTTATTAGGCTGCAAAACTTCTCAAGTTGTCTGCAGATTTTTTAAAATTTTATCCTTAGCTTTCCTAAAAGAAAAAGAAAATCTCTTATCTCTGCAGGATTTTTAGCTAATTTTAGCTTTAATTTTCTGTGGTCCCATTATTTTCTGAGGAAACAGAGTAAGGTATGGACAGAATACAAGGTATGAGCTTTTATTACCTGTTTAAGTGATTCAGCCTTATACCTTGAGCTGCCCTTACTGAGCTGAACAGAATAGTTCAGAAAGCAGTGAAAAATCTTTTTACAAGTGTCATTACTCTGATTCACTAACAGATGCTTTGGAAATTTAATAAGAGCTTTCCTTTTTCTGTTTGGGAATTCACTTTTTTTCCAAGGTAATTTTTTCTTTTTTAGGTTAGATTTGGCAGGACCATTTTCCATTGGTTTGATTTCCTACTCACCTGCTGGGAAAAATAATCAGGGAAGTAATCCTTGTCCTAGGAATGTCAGGACATCTTATGTGTTACTTCATGTACGTGTGTTCTGTCAGTCAGTGGAATGCTGGTCATGGTAGGAATCTCTCTTTGGTTCAGCAAATTCTGTTGGTCCTGTGAAACTGGAAAGAGCTGTTTGGATACCCTCAGGTTCATTATAACAACAAGTGAAATTGATTAGAACTGGAATAGTCATCAGGATGCCTATTTTTCAGGTCTTACAAGAAGACCATTGCAGTGAGTGAAGCTGTGGCATAAGAGTCACACGGGCAGAGAGGATCACACTCCTGTAAATGGCTGGAAAGCAACGCAGAGATGGAAAGCCCAGGGCAGAAAGTCTCATTCTTTGTTCCGCTCATATAACTTCATATTGTGCAGCATCCTGGCTAGAAATACAAGCAGAAAGCTTTTTGTCATAAAGAGGTATTAGAGGTACGAAGTGGAACAATATGCACTGCAAGGTGCTTATAAAAAGGGCAAAAAAATTCCCATCGTGGTAAATCAGTGCTCAATGCTTTTAACTCATAGCACTGCTCTAACATCAAATTGCTGTGTTTCATTTGGGAGTGTATGAGCTCTGCAAATTCCTCCTCGCACATTAATGTAAACGGTAGATTTGAAATCAAGAAGAGGATGATAAATGCAATGAAGCTTTACAATATCATGTTCCTGGGTCAAGGCAGAGCCCTTGCTGAAAGCCTTTGGTATTTATCCTTTCTAGTCAGAGGCACTATCTTCATGCTTAATTGCCTGCAGGGAGTTCCCATCTCGCCCTTTCTCTAGGATATTCATACTGCTCTGACTACAAACTGCTTTCTCCTGCTTTTATTCCATTCTCCTCAATCTCTTCTAGAGGTGCACCATGTGGGACAGCTGCCCTTCACATTTTTTTTACCACTGGATGTTGGGAGGAGTAGGTAGTTTTATAGGGAAAAAGGATTTTATACAGCACTGATGGAAGAGCTATAAATTCAACAATATTTCAGCATCATGGAATAAAAAAACCCCATATTTTTTCAGCTTGAAGGTGAGATACAATAAACTTTGAAGTGCTGGACCTAAGATGTATGTGTTAAAGGGATTTTTTTATTAGTAGGGAACAATATGGGGCCATAACTATTCCAGAGGAAGTTTGGCATATATTGTTCTGGAAACTGGGATTTACGGTGATTATCTAAGTACTGATGACTTGTAGATTGGAGTACCAAGTTTTTTAAAAAAATGTTTCTTTTCTCTAAAGTAATTTTATGGTAGACCATCAATATAATTAGACTTAGGTACATAAATATATCGGCTTTGAATTAGAAAAAAAAAATGTTAAAATGTACCATAGAGTCTGAAAAAGCATTCTTTGATTTACTGTGTAAAAGGTCTTCACATTTCAAATGCTTTATCCTTGTCTTTCTCCAATATTCCTGCTACTCTTAGACATAAATTTGTAGCCTGTAGTAATCTTACCGAGTCATGCATGCAGTTATGAACAGATGTGTTGTTTGAATTGGAGCATAAAATACCAAGCAATGAAGTTGTTTGCATGATGAATACACTTAAGGATTGATTTTTCTATCATGAACTTTTCAATTTCCTCGTGTTAGAGTTTTAAAATTCAGTGAAGAATAAGAAACAATAACAGCAATAAATTAGAAGTTTAGAAGGCAGATGTATCAGGTCTCAGAAACATTGCTGTAATGAAAATACCTTATCTACCCCAGGGATGTGCTTTATCTCCCACCTCCTGAGCAGCTCTCCCAGCTGGCAGAGAATTTGCTTTCCTGGAGAGGACTCCAAGTTCAGTGATAAGTCACTGTCCATATCTGCATGTATGAACAGGGGTGACATCCTTCCTGTGCAATGTGTGAGATAAGATGTGTTTGGGATTCAGAGGGGTGAAAACTGGGACGAGAACTTGGTGAAATTACTTTGTGGAGTGAATGCCTTACAGGGATGCAGTGCTAGAATCCAAGCAAACACACATATGCTGGAGTCCAGTTCTGATTAGCAAAATATTTTGGATATAAACTCAAATCCTTATTTTCTTCAGTGAGACCTCATGCTTTGCAAGCCAAGTAAATCAAGGCCCACTGTAATTAAGCGAGATACCAAGTTCTTTCTGAGCTGCTGGAAGAGGGCAGTCATTTGCCTCTTGAGTGGGAAGGGTGAGGCAGGAGGCAGAACAGGATCGATCCTGGTTGGTCACCACTGCAAATCCATTACACGGTAGAGACTCAGAGCCAGGGTCCTTGCAAAGAGAGGGGCTCTGGGAGAGTTATTACTGGTGAACACTGCTGCTTTTCCACTGCCAGCAGAACAATGTCATCATTTTTGGGCATCAGCTGGCAAATTCTATGGGATTCTGCCACTCTCATATGTTAATTCTTTTTATTTAGTGTTTAGTTAGAGGCAGGGACTAGCAAGGGATGATGTGCTGTTGTTGACAATGCTCACTAATTTAATTTTATAGGGGTTCATCGTAATCTAAAGGAAGGGAATTGTTTCCTGGACTGAAGAAGTTCGGCAGAGCCATGTAGAAAGAGTCTGGGAAAATTAGTTCAGCATTATCCCTTGAAACTGCAACTAAGAGGCATTTCTGCAATGGTCCTATTAAATATGAGTCATGGTCCATTATAAAACTAACTGAAATTACAGCATATCTCATTAGTAAAGACCAATTTATTAATACCTAAAAAATTAAGTTTAGAATAAAACACATTTAAAACCTACCTTGATATTTGGAAGATAAATATGGCTTGTGTGCTATTGACAAAAAGGAAAAAATCCAAAGCACCCAAACCCCAAAACCAAACAAAAAAAAATAGAGTATGTATTATCTTTTTCCAAATTTCACTGTTGTAATGGAAGGCTGGTGTCAAGGACAGGAAATCAAATATATAAAATTTATTTTCCATTATCATGGTAGAATATGGAGAAAACATCAAGTTTAAAAACATTAAAAATTGAGAGAAGTCGCCAGTGTTGCCACATGATGTGACTTAACTGTCTTCAGAAGATCCATGTCTATTTACAGTAACTAGTGACTGATTGCTTGTTTTGTTTTCCTTGCTTTGTTAAAGTAGCCTGAAAGATTAAATCCTAGAAATAGAAAAGATTAGCACACTTGTCTTAAGACACAAGGCATACAACTGAAATTACAGATGTTCCTATTTAAGTTGAAACATGACAGGAATGGAAACTCTTTTGTGGAAAAAACCTCAATGTTTGTTTGAACTGTCACACTGTCATTTCCAGCATACCAAGTAAGGAATGGTTAAACTTGGAATATTTGACACCATCAGCTTTTGCCAGGCCAGCAGTGCTTCTGCTGCTTTGGGCGCAGATTCTTCCATCGTGTAACATCACATTTCCCTGGATAATGTCCAGCTATGAAACCCTGACTTTAGCCTTTTAAAATAGTTTCACTGATGGACAAAGACATAGAGAGGGCAAATTTGCTGCTAGGCCAGGTCAAGAGAAATCAAGGGAATTGTGCCAGCAGAGAGCCTGGCCTGTGGCAAAGGAGAATTGTGCAGCCACAAGCTACAGAGGGCTTCAAAACCTCCACAAGAGTGAAAAGACCAGGAACGATTCTGCCCTGGTTTATGGAAATACCCTTGAGTGACAAAATTGTTTCTTCCTCCAAAGAATTGTAGTGGCTTTTAAGCTACTTCTAACTTCTTAGCTTCTAAATTATTTGAGATGTATATGATAACAGTGACAAATAAGGGAGGACAACTCAATACTGGAAGTTAAAACAAGTGTGCCTTGAAGTTGGTTACTGGGAAATAATAGGGGATAAAAGTGATTTCCTGGTGGAAGGGCAGAAGGAGTTTTTGGTTTTTCATATCCCCTGGCATTTGACAGGTGACATAAGAAATTGGTAAGAGAGTAAAGTGTAATCAATCCCCCCTTTTTCTTCTTATCACTGACTTCCTACAGTCAATATAATTCTTTTTTCTTTAAACAGGATTGTATTGCTATAAACAAGTTGGGGCATTAAAATGAACTGAGGTGGAAAATGTTAATTAAGTATGTGGCTTGACTTTGTCATTTTCCTGCAGCTTCAGCAAAACTTCTGAAATCAGTCAAGACTGAAGAATTTGTGTTGAAATCTTTTGTGATCTGTATGAATTCTTTTACTATTAGGCGAGAATTTTTCAGCTGGGCTGTGAAGGACATGCAAAACTAGATGTGAAATGCCTCCAGCAACTGCTTTCTCTTTTATTTAGCTGAAGATAGATGCGTTAGGGTAGGTGTTAATGTTTGGAGAAATCAGTGCAGTGAAAGCCTTAAAGCTACTCTGACATAATAAACAAAAAGTAATTTGCAATTTGGTACCTATTGAACAGAGTGGAAGCTGGCAGATTGAACGTTTCTGTGGAAATGATTCAACATGCTATGGAATCTCAATTGGAGAGGTGGTTCTGCAGCTACAGCCTTTGTCTCTGACCCTGCATCCCATCCCCACCCCACCTTCTGGATGTTCAATTAGGCTTCATGTTAGCATTCTGGCAAATCTATCATGCACTCACAGAAAAGCTGGAGGCCACATAACATAATTTTTCTTTTAGCCACGGGGCATTTGAGAAAGAACTGGCAGTAGCAATGTATTAACTTTTCATCAAAACTGTATAAATAAAACATTTCTGTCAGTAAGAAAATATTTTACAGACCTTTATCATATAAATTTTATTTTCTTCATTTTCCATATTTTAACCTTTTGCTAATTTTCTTGGAAGCATCAGGACAAAGTATTTTCAGGAGATTTGCTATTCCTGAGAATCTTTACATGCATATAAATAAGTACAACAACAACCATCATTTCTTTGCCGTTTCCAGCCTTTAGATTGGATTAGGTTTTATTTAGGTCAATTCTAGAACTTAATTTTCTCTTCCTTTCTGATCATACCCTACTTATTACATTCTCGTGTGTATGGTCAGAGACAGAGAAAGGCTTGAGCTGCAGAAACACCTTTGCAAATGAGGTTCCACGCATGTAAAGTAATGAATGTTTCAAGGATGTCACTTTGAGCAGCATGTCTGAACCGGTGCTAAATCAGGGTAAACACTCAAAATCAAAAGCACGTGAAACATTCTGTGCATCCTTGGTACCTCCTCAAAGTTTCAGAGTAAAAGAAGAGAAGAAAGGGTGAAGATAATTAAATTTTCTTTGCAGGAGTTCTTGCACCTGTCTTGAAAAACTGGTTGGTCTGGAGGCCAGGGTACTCATATAGGAGTTGAAAGACTTGAATTTCTGTTCTGTTCCTGGCCTCTGCTGTGATCTAGAGCTCATTTTATGCCTTTATACAGTGCAGCAGTTTTGATATACATGTACAGATAGATCTCTATACTACCCCAACTTGCTGCTTGGAAAGATTCTGGCTCTTGTGTAAAGCATAGCTAGAATTTATTCTGGTGCAAGTTGGTGTTTTCAAAAACAGAAATAAAGCCTATTCACTTTATAGAAGGTTTTGTCACTAAGTGTTTTTAAAATTTGCAAGAGCCAATACCAACACAAGAAGGATGACTGATTTTTAGGCAAATCTCCTACTATTGAACAAGCTTTAAATATGATGTAAGTATTGGTATATGTAGTAGCTTTTCCCAACCGGTATCCAAAAAAATTTTAATGTGAGTAAGCAAATGAATTTGCAGTCAATTTAAGTGTTCAGCAGAAAAATTAATACAACAATAGTTGTCAGCTAATCTGAACATAGAGTTTATAGGAGTAATTTTAATTTACATCAAACAGTATAGGCAATTTTTACACATCAGTTTACTTTTCACTGATTATACTCAGCTGAGGGCGAAATGGTGGCTTTTTGAAGGTGCTTGATGCATCCTAACATTTCAGGGGCTGGGGACACAAGATTTTCTTTCTGATGCATCTTAAAAACTAAAGTTTTCAAGAAAAAGTTTAACAGCACTTCATTAGATTCAACCGGGACTAAAGTAGAGTGTTTGCATCCCATAATCTATGAAATATTGTGATGTTTATTTTGCATTTTTGAGCTGCTGTTCACTTCATTAACTGCAAACTGAAATGAAAAGATTAATCTAGAAAACAACAAAAATAGTCAGTGGTGTTTGACCTCACATTTAAGATGCAAGATTTTAGTACCAAATACATGAATATTTAAAGACTATGAGTGGAAGCAAAGAAATCAAAATTATCAGTAGCTCATTTGGAAAAAACCCTCAGAAAAATTACTTTTCTGTTATTGCACAACACTCTAATGTAGAGAATCACATGTTGAGGCGGTGCAAAGTTGTTCAATTTTACTTAAGTTAGAATTATTGGTGAGGACCCTGGTATAATCTTTTTACAAATACCCTACAAATTGTGTCTCTGCATTGCAAGTACAGATGCCAATATGGGAATTAGACTTACCCCAAAACTGTGAAGGTCTTGCAATTTTCAAGGTGATGATACTGGAAAAGTTTTAAGTGATGTAGATCTAATTAATTATCTGAATATATACATTTGACCCTTTAATTTAAAGTAATGTGCTGGTCTTTATGACCACAAGTACTAATATGTATCTTGCAAATGGGATTATGCTAAAGCATATTTGCTTGATGTTTTGAAGCCCAAACAAATGCATGCCCTGACTTTCTGTGCTTTGTAAAGGAACTGTCTGCTATGCTTTGGACTCTTCAGGTAAGCAGGATAAAACCTCCTGACTCCTCTCTATATAATAATATTTTGCCATCCAGTTTTCTCTCTTGGCTTAAAGAGATAAAACAAGTCCAGCCATAAAACCAGTCCAAAAGTGCCTGGGTAGCTAAATACTGATACTCTGTTGTTTATCATTCTCTCTTTGTTTATAGTTCCTTAGTCAGTTTTCAGTCTGTGCTCAAGAAAAAATCAGTTTGAATGATTTCTTTTAAGGGAGGCTATTTGACAGATTCTTTGATTTACCAGTCTTCTGGACTATATATAATTCTAAACTACTCTGCACCTTTCATCCCACTAACTGATAGAATTGGTTTGGGAATGCATGATGCAGTTTTCACGGCAGTGTTTGCTTTCCTGGAAATTCATGTTCTGTAATAAATACCTCTGATTCTGGTGGTGCATAAATAGTTCTGGTGTTCACTGGGCTTTTAAACCCAGTATTCAACCTGGAAGAAACTCCTGGGGCCATGAAATTCTGTGATTTTGAATTTTGTGTTGAATTTAACAATTTTAAATACTTTTCTTACTAAAAATTAATTTTTTTATTATTATAGTTTAGTTTTTCTGAAAAAGAGATTTTCAACCAAATTTTTTTTTCTGTCCTTTGTCTGAAGCATTTGTTGCTATGGGATTTGTACACAGCATGTTCTAAACAAATAAACAGATGGATAATCTACAGTTAAATCTACCTGAATTTGTGGTAGCTGAAAGAACTTCTGATAAGTCTTGACCAGACCAGCTGGGGGAAATTCTTTGCTCCTAGGAGCACAAGTTGTTGAAGGAACAGATATTGCTGTTTTACATCTTGGTCCTGAGCTCATGGGCCTGTTTTGGTTAAGAAGTACCTGGGTATTCTTAAAATGGATGACAAATTAATAAAAATTTTATTCACTTAGCTTTATAAGACTAATTATCATTACAATTTCATGGGTGAGATGTTTAATGAGATTGCATGTTTTATTCTTTATTTGTATTCAGAGTGATTTTTGCATGACGAGAGGAACAGCATATAAAGCAGCAGTGTGTCAAGAAGCCAGCTCCTGAGGTATGTAATATTGTGCAAACTGACACTGTTCAATACAATAATCTATTTGCATTCACCAAAACATGTAATATGTATGGGTTTTGGGGCACTCTATTGATACAGGCTTGCATTTGTGTCTCTATTTGTTTATCTCTGGGTTCATTTAGGTTAATTTTCTAGCAACTTCAAAATTATAAATAATAATATTTTCAAAGAAACACCTGAGGTAAGGCTCTAGGGATTTTTTTTCCTGTGGAACTGCACTGCTCTGCATATTTAGGATTAAATTTACCATTAAATTAACACAGTTGGAGACATTATAATCTCTATTTAATATGGTGATTTGAAAAGCTTCACTAGAAAAAGGAAAATCAGCAACCTTGTCTGCAACTTTAGTAGTAACTAAGCCAAATACCCTCAGTAATTTAGGCAAAATCTCTGCTTTACATATTTCTTCAAAATTGGGTTGCAACTGGGAGCTCCAAAAACAACAGCAACTCTCCACATCCCCTCAAAATAGAAATGAATTACTCTTAAGTTAGTTCTCACCAGACAAAACATTTCGAGCACATGTGAAAATGCAGATCTGCCTACTGTTATTTTTGAGACGTTTGCAGCGTTTTCCTTTTGCAAATAAATGTCCTTTAACACTAAATTAATTGAGGAACTCGTGTATAGGAATTGGAGCTAAATGAAGACGACAAACGAATTCTTGTCATGGTTCCTGACTGGCGGTGCCGTTGGCCACGGGGAGGAGGTTGTGCTGCGGTGTCTCCTCGGGATCAGCTCCAGGAGCAGCAGCACTAAGGGCAGCTGTTCTGTCAGCACTTCTCAGCCCCAGGGCAGCTCTGTGCGCCGGTGCTGCTATGGGCTGGGGCCCAGAGGAAACTCAGCTATGTGCTCCACATCCAAACTTCACACTCTTCACCCTGAAGGATGCTTTTTGCTCACTTACGCGAGGATTTTTAACAATCAAACCTAACTAACAATGCACACTTACTGCCTCTCAGATACCTACTGAAACACCAGGAAATGTGGGACAAAGAAAGATTTTTAAATTTTTTTTTACAAGTCCAACTAGCCTGACTTCCATCTTGATTTGACTTGGCCTACAAATAGGAAGAGTGTTAGTGTGTTAAAATTGTTGCTCTATGGTGCACAGGCCATTTAAGTTTACTTCTTGTCCTTTTGTTGAACATTTTATTGTATTTTTGATTGTTTTGAATGCAAGCAAAAGCAACACTGCACCAGGCAAAAATTACTGGACACATATTTAAGTAGATATAAACAGGCATGTGAGTCAAGGTGCAGCTTAAAACATCAGCTCAGGTCTTTAGAATGATGGTTCTTTTTCTGTTTCTGCTTTCATTACAGCAACTAGAGCTTTCCCCCCCCCAAGTGGGCTATGAGAGAATGGTGGAGGCATTACCCAATTTAGGTGCTCTTTTTTCCCCCTATGCCTCTTTTCTCCCTTTAAGGCTAATGTTGTTCTTAGAGATTTAACATGAAGTTTGAAAGCTCAGTGTAAGTAGAGCCTTCACTTATAGAAGAAATTCTCTAAGCCAAATTATTCTGTTTTTTTAAAAATTTTATTCTTTTTTATTTTTTAATTTTCCTGGGAGACTGTATTTACAAGACAAAAATAGAAGATTATATAGCAAACTAGTTCTCAGTTTCACTATGCTCTTAGTACCCTTTTTGAGCTTGGCTTAGTGGGAAGTAAGCAAAAATAAAAGCACTACAATTAAGACTGTAATGGGCACGATTGAGTGAGAGAACTGTAGCAGAGAAGTTGGACTCACACATGCTTATTTTCAAGCTTCTGGAATTTTTTTGTCTTTCCCCCCACTATATATTCCATTCAAAAGCAGTAGCAGCATAACTTTCGCTGAGCAGCTCATTATTTTGAAGACAAACTTGGAAAAGCTCCAGTATATCTGCCACTCTAATTTATACCTGTGAGGATTAAGATGTCCAGTAAAGCCATGAAAATGACTAAGTGTATTCCCATTTGATCCATTACAGTGTCTCCTAAGAAAACATAGGGNGATGCTGTTTGTTTTTGGGGTTTTTTTCTGTTGCTGTTTCTTTTTCCACTTCTTCTGTAAAAAACCTTTAAAATTAGCCTATAATTGTAGCAAAAGAAGCATTAAATAATTTGGGGGTTGTTGTCTCTTTCCACGTACCAATGAGAACTGCATAATTCATGTGTAGCAAGTTATTCAGCCACAGAAAAAGAGGGCTGCAGAAGAGAAGGTGAAAAATTNAGCCTTCACTTATAGAAGAAATTCTCTAAGCCAAATTATTCTGTTTTTTTAAAAATTTTATTCTTTTTTATTTTTTAATTTTCCTGGGAGACTGTATTTACAAGACAAAAATAGAAGATTATATAGCAAACTAGTTCTCAGTTTCACTATGCTCTTAGTACCCTTTTTGAGCTTGGCTTAGTGGGAAGTAAGCAAAAATAAAAGCACTACAATTAAGACTGTAATGGGCACGATTGAGTGAGAGAGCTGTAGCAGAGAAGTTGGATTCACACATGCTTATTTTCAAGCTTCTGGAATTTTTTTGTCTTTCCCCCCACTATATATTCCATTCAAAAGCAGTAGCAGCATAACTTTCGCTGAGCAGCTCATTATTTTGAAGACAAACTTGGAAAAGCTCCAGTATATCTGCCACTCTAATTTATACCTGTGAGGATTAAGATGTCCAGTAAAGCCATGAAAATGACTAAGTGTATTCCCATTTGATCCATTACAGTGTCTCCTAAGAAAACATAGGGGCAATGTCTGTATATATATATATCTAATAGATCTCATATACAACCTGGGATATATTCATCAGCGGTGTGTATATTAATTTAATAAGTCAGTTAATGTTTTCATTAAAGTCAGCTTTAAACTGTCAGGCAAAGCAGTAAACACAAGCTAATTTGCCAGTGGGTCAGGCACTGTCTTTTTGCTCTAGCTGAGGTTTCTGTAGCTGCATCGCTTTTCACTTCTTTGATTTGAGTTGAGCTGAGGGTAACAAGTATTGTGAAAAGACAGAACTGTATCCTATGGTGAAGTCAACTGGAGTAGCTTCCTTTGCTGCACTGACAATTATTTCTGTGGGTAAAAATGTGATCTGGAATCTGCTGCAAAGCATTTTTGTTTTAATTTGGTTTCCNTTTTTTGGGGTTTTTTTTTTTGTAAGTTGATATTATTGCATTGGAGCTAAAATATCTCCATTTCCAATTTAGTGGACTGGAAAATGACAATAAAAGTAAAAGATTTTAGTAGGCAGATTGAACCTTTTCACTGTGTGTTGAGCCATCACTAAATAGAAGCGCTTCTGATATTATAATGTTGGTATATCATATGTCCCTACCCCTTTCAGGTACTAACTTGTGTTTGTAGAAAGCTGAGATATTCAAGCTACCTTTTTGCAATTTAAGGCTTACTGTCTGTCTTGAATGCTAAGAGATGCACCGTGGTGGAACTCTGTTAAGGGTCCTTTAGTGGCAGGAAATGGTATCTGAGGAATGGAAAAGACACATTATGATTCTGGCCTTTTGCACAGTGGGATACACTGCAGCAGAAAGTTACTGAATACAGCTGGTCAGAAAAGGCTGGAGCTTCAAGCATTTGCCCAGATCCTCACCAAGATTCCAGAATGAGATGCAGTTCCTGTCATTTACCCGAAATGTGGAAAATTCAGACATATGCAAGGTTTACATTATTTTTTGTGTAAATTATTATTCTCTTTATTTGTGGCATGATCAGTGCTCAGTGGTAAAACTGAGTGGGACATCTAACGTGACTGAAATGTAGCAAATCTGAAAGCTCCAAATCATAAGCACCAGTTAGGAAGAGACATCCTAATGCCGCCTCTTGCTGCCTCCCACTTAGACCAGGGCTAAACAGAGGAGGGCCATACAGGGCCTTGTCTGGTCAAATCTGGAGCATCTCCAAGGTTGTAGTCAACTTCTCTGGGTGACCTGTTCCAATTTTGAGCATCCGTATGTTTCAAAAATGAATTGAAATTATTTTTGTGTTGAGTTAGAAGTTCCCATGTCTACCAACTGATGTTTGTTTTCCCTTGTCTTTTCAGTCTGTGGAGCATCACTGTGCTCATCTGAGAAGAGTTTGGCACCACCTTCCCTGTGCCCTTTGGGGTCCCCTTAAGGTTTTCAGTCTTTAAGGCTCAGCAAACCCAGTTCTCTCAGCCTTTCATATTCCAGCTCCAGACCACCTCTGCATTTGCCAAATTTCAAAGCTAGGACCGTATCAAGGTAAGAATTTTGTGTTGCTTGTGTCCAATCCCCTTACATCTGCAAAAACGAAGTGTCACAATTTGGCTTTTCCAGCCCCCTTGATCTGTAAACACAACTTATGGCAATTTTTTTTTAGCAGAGAATAGTCTTGATGATGTCTACAGAAGGTCAACACAAACTTACAATTATTTATTTATCTATTTATAAATTCTGTGACTCTAAATATATGTGAGAGAAGTTGCTTTAAGGGTGTCATGTCAAACTTCCCCTGTGGATACGCTTGAAGAGAACTTTAATGGTATAGCTACAGAATAATAATTGTCACCATTTAAAGAACATTAATGCCATGTAACATGTAATGGGATTTTAAAGTAATTTCCTACTTTTAAGGCAGAACCTTGCTGGTTTGGGTTTTTTCCAATAATTTTTTTAAATGTAGAAAAAAAAGAGTGCAAGACCAGAGACGTTTCTGAGGCTTACTCATTCAGTGGCAATCTCTGATGTGAAGGAGGTGTTTTGCCATGGTCTATTGGACAGACTGAAGAACAAGGCCCTCCCCAGTGTCATTGTTCCCTGCTGTATTCAGCCACTGCTACTCTTGGATCAGGAATGTGTTCAGTGCTGTAGTAGACAGAATTTCATCTCTCTGAATGAGCGGTTGAAGTGGAGGTTTTCTGTTTAGCTCGATTCAAGAGCAAGTCCCCGGAGCTTTCAATGAATGGTTAGAGTGAGTATAAAGAATCTTTGTGCTGGAGAGTGATCTTCCTGCCCTTTTATGGAGTACTGGAAGAATAGTCTGCAAAGCAGACAATCTGAGGTGAAAGTTATATTGCGAGTCCTAGAATGCACATTCTGAAAGCCCTAAGCTGCTCTGGGGAGAACTCGTGTTGTGGCATCTTGACTCTGAATTGACAGACAGCCAGACATATGCACTGGTTAGGTAAAACTTGAAAGGTTTAAAATTTCCATCCACTAAGACCTTATGAATTACAAATATTGCATTTGGGGTATTACTAATATTGCATGAGTATCAGATACATTTTCACACACCTTTATTTTCCACATTCTAGCTGGAAGATATTTCATTAAAGAAAACACAAAAATATATTTCCCACAAACTTTCCTATTATCAAATCAAACCTATCTGTTTTATATTCAGTTCCAGGCCTTGATTTGTCTTTCTAAATATAAGTTATAACTTCTTTTGGGAGACAGTTAAAAAGGAAACGTTACCTTGGATTTAATTGTACCTTCATTTATAAAATGATAAGAAATTTACATGTAAAAATTTGACATACCCATTTTTCTACACCTGAATTACATAAAGGTCTAAGTTGTTGCACATGTTTTTATTCGTACTTGATTTCCATGATTACTACTTGAAGGAGTAACTTTTGTCTGAAAACAGAAGTAAAAATACAACACATATTAAAAAAGGAACTTGGTTTTTGACCTTCTTAGATGATTTTGTCTGGATTAATTGTGAAGAATTAGTGGAGACTGCTGCAGCTTCTTTTATCTCACGTGATTTTCTCTCCCCAGTTAATTGGACACTCAGAGTAGAAACTTGGATGAAAGTATCTTAGAATTGTTAACATAAACCAACTATTTTTCCCTTATTTAGTTTTGTCCTACACTGAAATGAAAAGTTACCAGGCTGATAATCCTGTGTGCACTCTATTGTTCTAAACTGACAGGTGGGAAGGATTATGAGAAGAAAAATAATAATTTATTCCTGAGATGTGCTTCAACATGTAAGATTTTTCTGAGGAAATTAGAGGAGAAAGGGAGGTGTTTATGACTCATTCACCTTGTTCTTTCTTCACTCAAGCTTCATGTTAATGTTTCTAAATTTGGTGGAAAAAAAAGTCTTTATTCACTAGAGATTTTGTGAACATTTTATTTGTAGTAAACATTGGTATATGAGCTTTATAAGAGGTTGATGATATCTGGTGCTTATGTACACTGTGTAGCACTGGATTCTGTACAGAGGTACAGTGTCTGCAAACTCTGTTAATTGTTCTGCAATCTATATATGTTGGGGGGTTTTTTGTTTGTTTGTTTTGGTTTTGGGTTTTTTTTTTGACTGAAGGCCTCTTTTTTTCTCCTAGATGCTGAAAAACTTAGTTCTGTAAAATAATTGCTGTGATAAATCAAGGTAGAATTCATAAAGTTAGAGTGCACTACTCTCACAACTTGGACAGCAAACAAAGTTTCAACCTCTAGGAGTGCTTATATTTTTTCACATCTTTCATTGGTTTAAATTATTAGGCAAAAAACTTGGGACAGCAGCAGGGTTTTCATCTACTTGACTGTGCTCCATTTATGTCCACAGAAACTTCTCAGAGAGACCAGAAACACTAAATGGAGGTGGCTCTGCTGCCTGCTTGGGAGGCAGGGGTAGCTGGCTCAGGAATAAGCTATGATAGCCTTCTAGCCCAGAAAGGTTGCCACGGCAGGGATGATATCATGGGTAAAATTTATGGGCTATTGTGTATTTATCTCTTGTCATTGCTAAGCAGTGCAAGCGAGCAAGCAAAACTCCCGTCAGCCATAGCATCTGTTCGGCTTTAGAGCATAATTTCAAAATTAGACCCTGTGTTTGCAAATCCAGTGCCATGCAAAAAGTGCCATCTGGCCTAGATCTGTTTCAAAGTAATTTCATTTATTTTGTGAAACTGAGGAGATAGCCCAAAAAACTACGTGGCATTTGCACTGAGAATTTGCAGTGGTTGGTATAGACACAAGAATCAACTATTCCTGTGCAAAAGGAAGTGCAAAACAATGCACTTCATCTGTAACTCCAGAATAATTTCAGCAAGAGCGAAGATGAGGAATCCCCGTTGGACTTTGCTAAAATTTTAGGTGTGGGGTTATTTGAAAGGGAGGATAGATTTCCATGGGCCATAATAAAATAAGACAGAGGTCATAAATTATCCTGAAACCCTATGATTCAACTATATGCCAGAGCAAATCAAGCAAATCAAGACAGAATATTTCTGGAAGTAAATGTCTTCATTTTACCTTCTGTAACACCTCCAAGATAGCTCAATTGCTTTGTGGTAGGAAAAGAATTATCAGGCAGCACAGAAATGATCTCTGATCCAAAACCACCTGGCAGTATCAAAAATCTGTCACAGCTGGTCAGTGATTAGGTCCTGGTGATAAGACTGTTGAACAGGAATCCTTTATGTGATGCTTTTTGGGGGATTTCAGACATATACCAAGAGCCTCAAAATAATCATTAATTCTAAGCTACAGCTATGAAAGAAGATCAGAAACTTTAAACAGAGGTCAACCCTTTGTCTGAATCTTGCATTTGTAAGTGAGAAACCCTAGAGAAAGTATTCAGCTATAGACCCAAAGACCAACATTATAGGAGTGAAGAAATACTATGCAAATTATCAGTCACAAAGTATTTCAAACTCACAGAGTTTTTGACTGATAGTGGAGCAATGCCTAAGGAGACAGCCTGGAAGCAACACATACAAACTTGGCATTTTTCAAATGAGGTCCTGAGAGATGCCAAACACTGCTGTGCTGAGCGGAGAAGTTGTGCCTGGGTAGTGCTCTTTGGAGTGGGACAAGTCGAGCTGTTCTGGGGACATGGTGGCTGTGCAGCCTCATCCCAAGTTAGCAGGATTCATGTTGAAGATGCCTCTGATGAGTAAATCGAATTTGCCACATTGTGGTTTTGGGGTGCATTGTATTGTGGTGAGAGAAAAAGCACATGCCAAAGGAAAAAATGTCCAACTTCCACCTTCCAGAGAGAAAATAGGATCTGAATTAGTCACTTCTGGATATCTGAGGAGCCACTCCAGGTGCTCCACTCTGTGCTCCACGCAAACAGACAAACTCCCTACTAACAGCACATGGTGAAGTTGGCACTAAGTTGATTTTGTGAGAAATGAGGAATTTTTTCATACAGGCCAGGCAGTAACCTCAGCAGAAATCATGAAGTAAATGCATGCTGCACATCGGGGGGCAGAGTGCTCTGCAATGCAATGAAGACTGTGTTTACAAGCTAGATACAAGTGCCTGAGAACAGGCATTAGTCAGAGGAATTTAGGTATGGTTGTTGGTAATAGGAAAAAACCTCTTCCTCTGCATCATGAATCAGAAGTGAGATGTGGAAGTGAGGGTCTCACTTTTGATTTTAGCTTGCTGTATTTGAGTTTCTCTGTTCAGTTAATGAAGTACTATGCTGCTGCCTGGCTTCTGCAGAATGCTGGAAAAGAAAATGGCAATGGTGTCTTACTGGCATTGAGAATCCAGGACCTGACAGAAAAGGCAAAAAACCAGGAGGGCATCCAGAGCTTGAAATGTTTGTCTGGTGTCAGGTACACAGATTGACTAAATGACAGATCATGGAGGAAGAAATTGTTGAGGAACAGCAAGGAGATGAAAATCAGATGACTGAGAACCTTGGAGTTCTTTTCTGAGGTGGTTCTCTTGATTTTTAGTGATTTTATCACTTTCTCAGTGTGAAGCACTGTCTTTGCTTGCTCATTGCTGAGCAGCAGCAGCAGAGACCACGGCCCAGTATTTGTCAGTACTCGTACACGGTGGGATTAGGAAGCCAGAGGATTCCTGGAGAATTCTCAGGCAAATGTCACCTGTGCTCATACTTTGCAAATCTAATGATGAGCTGCTGGCACAGAGCAGAGTCCTGCTCCTTACTTGTAGTAAAAAATAAATAAATCAAAAAAGTCAACAATTTAAGTAGTCTTAACATTCAAGGAAATTTTTTTTTAAGAGATACCCATCTTAGACTTCAAAAGCTTACTACTAAAAAAAAATTTGTTCATAAGATTTATGGAGAGTCTCGTCTTCAGATAAGATAGCATGCAATTATTCTAGCTTAAGGCTCTGTGAAGAATTTGGGTCTTATTTTTTCATACAGTGGGTCTTGCTTATGGCAATGTAAAAAAAAAAATATGGTATCAATAGTGCTGTATTAAACCTTTTTTTTTTTACATTATAAATTAGAATTTCAATTTTGTGGTAGCAATTTTTTTTTTCCACTTTATTTTTATGAAGCTCAGACCTAAAAATTTTAAATCAAGCCATTTAAAATGACTGATTCAATTCCCTCTCCTACTGTTTTGGGTCTTTCAGGACAGACAGGAATAAAATGCAGGGTTTTTTATGAGAGGAATATTTGAACCTGTTTGTATGTGACTGCTTAGTGAAGATCTAATGGTTTATAACATTAAAGAGAGAGAAAAGAATCTTGTAACAGCATTGTGGCAAAGCTTTTCAAGACAGAGCAGCCAGGGCATGTAAAACTGCAGTTTCTATAGTAACAGGATTTTTGTCCTTTATAAATGACTGGAGAATTTGGAGATGTACAATCTGACAGAGCAGCACTGTAAAATGATGATGTAAAATGATGAAACTCATCACATTGATCACTCTTCCCAAAAGTTTGTGTTACAGTAGAATGGAAAAAGCCCCACCTGCAATGGAGGGGGCAGAAAGGATCCTGCCAGGGATTACTGATGTGTGTGAGAAAGCGGGCATTGGTGCAGAGTGGATTTCCCCAAAGGGCACTCACAGGTTAATTGATGGAATCAACAGAGGTAGGATCCCTAGAAGATTCTGTAGAAAAAGGAAAGATACCCAGATAACCATTTTAATACCCAGAAAAAGACCCAGGGAGATGTGGAAAACATGACTATTCTGAAGCATGTGCATAGGTGTATTTTGGATGCACATGTGTCACCACTAGGTTAATTTTAAAACAAAGGATGAATCCTCCTCCTCTGAACCTTTGGTAGCCTGCATCAGGTGAATTGGGGTTTGTTTTGTTTTGTTTATTTTTTTTAAAGAGTAGCATTTGTTATATTGCTCACATTTCCTCTTGGGTACATAAGGAGCATAAAAATGTGAGATTTTTATGGGTTATCAGATGTCCTGTTTAGCAGATGTATTTAATAAGTGTTAGATAATAGCAGACAGTAGTATACAAACTACATAATGAAGTTAGAAGCCTGAAGCTCTGATTTCATAATGAAATTCTGATAAATGGTTGTTAGTTACTAAGTTTCCTATGGCTGGAGTCAGTTACAACCTTATAAAGCAGGTTTGAGAAAAGAAGTCTGTTCTGTCCCAGATTTCCTTTATGCTACAAGAACTTGGATTTACATCAGTTCCTCTGTGTAAAGGGGAGAAAACAGTATACTAAACAGGATACAAAAGAATAAATGTGTTATGGTTTCTGAGGCACTTCAGTGTTTAGAACAGTTTAGGTGAGCTTAGGGATACTCTAAAACAAATGTAGCTCCATTTTTTCATGCCTTGGAAGAGTTTCCTCTTAATGGAAACATATTATAATGGTCAAGCACTGTGTAATGCTACAGAATAAAGGAGAGAAAGTTAAATTCACTCTCCTATTCAGTGAGTTCTTAAAAGAAGGAAGACAGAGGAAAGGAGAAAAATAACTTCCTTTTTTTCCCCCATATGCTCTCCATTTCTTCAAGTTACAGATGTCTGTGTTTACCAGTAATCTGCTGTAAAGGAGGATGAAAGAGGGTCACATCAGGAAAGGCATGGATATGTAGATTTTTAAGGACATTTTATAATTTTATGATCACTGTGTTGAACTTAAAGGGTTTAATCAAGTGGATTTTCATTTAGCCCTCAATTAACAAGCAGTCCCATTTCAGAAACTTGTAACTTTTCCTGCTCATTTCCCTTCCCCTCAGAGTTTCACAGTGCGAATGAAGCATGTAGGCTTTTTTCAATAAAATAGTACTTGAGAGCTCTGGGGAGTTTGTTGTGCAGGTCGGCTGTTGGGAATCTTCATCAAGAGCCATCCAGGAGATGAATATTAATATTTATTAATATTAATGCCAAGCTGAACCCCAACAGCAGCATTGCAGGGATTTGTCTCAGGGGCAGACGGGAGTGGAGCTGTTGGGGTGGCTTGCCATGGGGGAGGTTTAAAAAGCATGTGTAAACTGGACAAGCTAATTAAAATGCAAGGCTCATTATTTTGGTCACCTGAGCTGTAAAGTCTGGTATCACAGAGGTCACTGGCCTTCCTTTCTCACATTCTCTTCCTGCACTCTCTCTGGATATAGCAGCCTGTCACTGGTGTTCGTTGTCGACTGTGAAACTTTGAGCCAAATTTAAAGTTTGCTTGAATAGATGGAATATTTTAGTTGTGTATTTACTAAAAAAAAAATAAAAATTGAAGAGTTGTAGACCTTTGCTATATAGTAAATAGGAAAAAAAAGAAGAGGAAAACAAATTCCCTTGTTACCCATTTAGATAAGATCGAGGAAAGTTTGAAGTACTGATAAGAACCATTATTAGCTGTTGTATTGTGACAATACAGACACTTAAACCTCAGTATGACTGGAATGAAAGGCTGCAGATAATAAGGATGCTCTCTGTCACCATAAAGAAGGAATATGCTGACAGTCTTACAGAACTGAGTCTGATTGTCTGTCAGCTAATGAATGCAATGAGTATTTTAAACCACCATTAAATTTATATAGATACTTAATTGAAGCTACTGTTGCTTGTTCATTAAAAATAATGTACAGACTGCGGCTTTTAAGTAATTTGGGATGGATCTTTCAATTTTTTCCTGTTCAAATGATTTCTCTGTGTATAAATAGAGCACATAATTATAACTTATGCTAAGTGGCTCAAGTTTCAGTTATCTGGGGATCTCAGCTTTACTATCAAAAGGAAAATACATAAAGATTATATAGGTCTGAGGCATGGAAGATCCAAGTAAGTGTTTTAAAAATAGAGTCAAAATTAAAACTTCTAATTAAAATAACCTATTTTTGAAGCGTTTGAGAAGAATTCAGTAGTGTCTGATCTAAGAGGCAATATATTCAATTTTGTCTTTCTGAGTGCCCTATAACTTCATTTGTCTTATGGGTTTATTGACATTTTAAATAATAATGAGTACTTGAAGTCTAAGGACTGCAAACATTTAGTCATTCTGACAAAAATGTCTCCTAGGAAATACTGGAAAATGGATAGATGATGTGTAAAATCACTATGAATTACTACTAAAGATTGCAGCATTAAAAAGTTGAATGAAGTACAAATTCTTTGCTATCTTGATCCAGCTGCAAGGCAAAATAAAATTGGTGAAAGAAGACAATAGAGCTAGAAAACAATCAAAATGAAATGTTTGACAGGTGTCAGTGCAAGAGGCTCAGGCACAATGCTGAGGACTACAGCAGAGGTACTGGTGTTCCTCCTACTCACACACCTTCTGAGCATCTGAGCAGGCTTCAGCTCTGCTGCCTGCCCTCTTCAGATGGGGGACATGAACTTAGATATATTGCTTTTCCAAATCAAGTGATATGGAGTATTTGAAGATGGCTTTCTCTTAATCTTTCCTATTTAAAGTGCTCCACTTTGCAAAAAATAATGAATTATTCATTGGACAAGAAAAATAGAGAAAGTAAGAACTCTGAACTGAGGCATCAATTATTCATGCAACTTTAGATCCCATGACTTTGAGTTGAGAGGTGAATAGTAGTCAAAAGTTTTTGATAAAAATCTTCTCAAGGATTAACTTTTTCATATCTTTGTCCTAATTGCATATATTAGACGTGAAAATTATCTCATTACTTGGACAAAAAAAGGCAAGATCATATAGTAAAATATACTTTGGTATCGTCACTTTCTCCACTCTTCCCATAAATGTGTTTTTTACTCTCTTTTATTCTTAATAATATTAAGCCTTTCTATGCTGACTGCTCATTTCCCAAATTTCTGCACCTCATTTAATAACTGGGGTTTTTTTTTTTTTTTCTCAGTTATGCCAGTTATGGACATGTCAAATTTAACTGTATGGTTGACCTAAAACAAAGTTTTGAATCTGAACTAAATCAAACCTTACAAAAAGTTTTTTTAGTAGGAAAAAAAGAACAGTGGCAGATCATTTGATTTAGGTCTTGTTTTTCACGGGCTCACTGCAGTTTCCCAGCTGGACAGAGCTCCATGGAATCTGTTAACCTGGATATTATAAAATAGAATTGGACCTTACCGTCAGCCTCATTGTGTGAATTTGCCGTTCCCTTATGCTGTGGCTTAGTTATCAACCAGAATGTGATATGCATGGGAGGTTCAAATGACAAATGGCTTTGTGATGCGATCTCTTGAACGTGCACCAACTTTCCACATGTGTTTTTGTAATCCTGCTACGACGCTCTATGACTTAAGAGGGATTAAAAATGTATATAAATATATACTACAAGTAGCACGACATCTGTAAAATGTTAATACGCGTTTTAAGATGCATTCATGGAACATTATGAATGTTAAATAGGTGACAGTAGATATATTTATAAAATATTAATCGTTCACTCTGGATTTAGTTATGCTGTAAGCTGCTCAAGAGCCATCAACAGAAAGTGAATAGAGTTATCAAGGTTACAGTAGGGTTAGGAAGCTTTTCATAAGGAAATATGCAAGCTTAAAATTAAGTATTGGACATGATGACAAAAAGATGACAAGCTACAATGATACAATACACTGCAGTCTGATCCAGAACACTCCCCTGAGGTGTTCCATTTTTCTTTGAAATATGGCATAAGGAGCATTTGTATCAAATTTTCAGCCTTTGGAATACAGCAAAATGAAATTATCTCCATCACAAATCCCCTAATGAGTCTTTGAGGAAACAGATGCAATGAGTTTGAAAACATAATTTTGAAAAATCAAGAATTATTTCTGTTGTTGAATGACTGATTGGTGTCCTATGTGTCATTGTGATACCGACAAAACAATTCAAAATATGGAATTTTTCAAATGTGAATTAATGTCTTCCCTTTATCCAAGTCTGATGAATAAGTTTTAGATATCAATTTTCTAACTCTCTATAAACTAATTCTTTTTGCTCCTTCAAACAAGCAATACAAATTACAACATAATTTGTTATTCTTAATCCTTTCTTTCAGTTTTCCTAACTCAAAAGTGATAGGCTGTAGAGGAATTTCAGAGATAAATATTAAAGGAGCAGTGTTAAGATGAAAAGAAATGGTAATATTAGTTCATATTTAATTAGGAGACAAAATCAGCTCTTATTTTACAGACATAGAACCATGATTTAGTGGAGGATGTGGCAGGGCTGGGTTAATCATTGGACTCTGTGACTTTGGATCTCTATTTTTCAACCTAAATGATTCTGTGATCACAGTTTCAGAGCAATACTGACAACAGACTCTCACCTTAGAGAATACTTCTTTTTTTTTGCTCTGTTTGCTGTTCTGTAGATTCTGTGGTCTCCTGGGAGCCTGGATGTTGGTGTCTGTGTGTAAGTGATGGCTTGGTGACATCAGAAACTGCATTTTTACTTGAACATTCTCAAATGGTCACTGTAGTGGAAACTTGGCTACACTATTCCACTGCAGCCCCAAACTGAAGCAGGAAGGAGCACTACTAAAAAAAAATAGGTTGTCCCCTTCTCCACATCCATTTAGCTTTTGACATGTCAGGAGAAGCTTCCATTACAATAGCGAAACGATGGGGAAATCATCAGCAGAGTCCTATGTGCATGTTCTTGTCCTGAAGAAATATCACAAGTGTCAGAAATAACATTAAAATAATCAAAGCAGGTCAGTATCCTCAATCTCCCTGAAATCCAGAGATTTTTCCTGGACTCCTATAAAACTTTTGAATCCCTTTATGTGTGGTATCTTAGATAAGTTTTTCTTATTTCCTGCCTTTACAAATAAAAGTGTTGCAGCGCTGTTAGGATTGTCTTCTTTCAAATCTCCTCTTTAAGGCTGGCTAGCTATGAGGTCCTAGAATATTTGCCATCTTTTCTTCTTTCTGTGCATATATTGGGAAACTGGTAAAGTTTGTAGAGGAGCAGGACAGCCCAGCTCTTTACAGTATTCAAATCAGGAAGTCCTTGAGATGAAAATTGTTGCAAGATGGAGAGTACCTATGTATCAAATATAGTTCTTCCATTTGTTTTATCTTCTCGGTATTTTTCTTGTAACTGTAAAGAGATGGTTTTTGATGTTAATTGAACCTTCATTTTGGCCCAGTAGGATTATTGTTGTCTTCCTCCCTTTTGGTCTTCTTGCATCTACTACTACTACAAGTAATTTTAAAAAAAAATCATTTCTTCTTGGCTGTTTAATTCACCCTCCTTATAACAGACACTGTAGGACTAGTGTCACCTAAAGTACTAAAAGAAGGAATTTTCTTTTTCTTTCTCCTGCACTGACTTAATATTTCTTTGTTGAGGGCAATATTTTGTTTTTCCCTCACCTAAAATTATGCAGCTAAAACCTAAAATAATAGTAATAATAAACTGTTAGGGATCTGGATCAGGATCTTGATCAGCATCAGCTGATGTAAATCCTTGTATCTCCTAAGTCTTCAACAGATATAGAGCAACAGACAGGGACATCCTGTTAATGTTTGTTTAAAGGGATGTACAACTTCCAGGAGGAGTGATTTTTTTTCTGTTCTGAATGCCATGCTTGTTTCCATCCTGTTGAAATGTTCACAAATGATTCTCAATGAGAATTACTTCATCTTAAAATGTACTTCTGTTGGTAACAGCCTGATAGAAAAGGCATCCTGGAATTGCTTCCAGGGCACTGTAGTTCCAGGAGTATATTAATATTCATATTAATTAGCAGAGAAAGGATTTCTTGAAAATACGTATTTTAGTATCTTGATTTGTAATCAATGTAGGTAAATAGTCTGCCAGGTTTTAAAGGTAAATAGTGATCTACCTTCCTATTCTATTAAACTCGCACAGACGGGCCCTTAGCTGCTCCAGCAGAATTATATTGTTTTTCTGATTGTTTTGATTGCTTATTTGTTCCAAAATGACCTTCAATAAGCATTGCTTTCCTTTCCATCTATGCAAACAGAAAGAGGGCAGTAAAACATGGCTGTCAAATATCTGTCAGAACAGATTTATTGTACTGTTTGAACCTGTTGAAGTAGATTTTTTTTCTCCTCTCCTATAATCTGACCCAGGGGTTAAACTCTCAAGTATAATATTTTTTCTTCCTTTTTCTTCTTGACAACTTACATGAAACAATACAGGTGTGAGTCAAATCTCTGGGGCACTGTCTGAATGAGTATGAAGCTTCTTACTGCTGGCAGAGGTGGCTTTAAAAATTACCTGGCTCCCGGTACTTTCATCAGTTTATTAAAAAAAAACAAACAAAGCTAAATCAAATTTTTATCTCATGATTTAATTCTGTAATAAAATTGATGCTTCTCACAGGATTTGCTAAAATCACAACATATGTCTTGAGCTGAATTTGCAATCCAGCCCATGTTGGGATAGATTTGGGGAGGTTTTCCTGCCCTTCCAAACCCTCCTTTGTCAGGGAGGCCTGGTGCAGAAACAAATCTGTCAGGTTGGCACTGGAAAATCCCTACACTAGTGTATAATTGTTTTTCCTCTGTAAACCTAGGATAACACAGGAAAAGGTAAAAAAAAAATGCTATCAAAACATCACAGTTGTGTTTACAATTAACTGAAATTTGCTATTATTCTTACTTAAACTTTGTTCAGCTATAGTCATCAAGGGTTTATAAAATACCACTCTTTTGGAGATGTAAATTTGATTCAATTTTTCCTTGTTCAAAGCATCTATTGCATTTATTAACTGTTAAAGGTTGTCAATGTGCAGAAACTCTTGTAAAACTGTAATTTAATTTCAGGGGGAATGATAACATACGGTAAACACACCAGGGGTCATTAGCACAGCTACCTGGGGGTTAGCCCAGCTGCCACTTTGCTGCAATTTGCAGGAGTGGTTTTGCAATGTGCTAAACCCCACCAAGTGTTCACCAATGTGATCTTCTAAAGACCCACAAGGGCAGGCAGCCACAGAAGTCTAAGTTTACGTTTGCACCTTTGATATTCTTTAGAATGATTCTGAAAGGCAAGGGCTACATGGGAAGCTACTGCGTGAGAACTGCTCGATTTTCTTCACTGCTTTGCTGCTCTTCCTCACCAGCTAGCAACAACCTGCCTTTGAGAGACTCATGTTTGGGGGGTTTTTGCTAATGGAAGTGTTTCCAGTAAGTACAAAAAGGATAATAGTGCCAGATGGCTACCATATGATTGGGTTTCTGTGAACGTGACTGCCCTTTCCAACCGGATTTTGGAAGAAGTGACAACTGCCAATTTGTCCAGGATATTGAGTGCCTGGATGGTACCTGGAAATGTAACAAATTGTCAGCTGATGTGTAATGAAACCAGTGTGCTGTAGTGTGTAATTGAATGAAAAGGAGCTTATAAAACAGTTAGAGAATACAAAAGAAAAGGAGAAAACAGCAACGTAGATGGGAAAGCAAATCCTGACTTTATAGAGATAAAAAGGATTGGATAGGATGGTTCACCTAGCCCCCAGAATTGACAATAACTACAATCAGCATGGGATGTTTTAGTACTGCCATTAGATGGGTTGGTGAGTCCTTAGAAGAATAATAGGCTATGCCTGTTTCTGTGATTTTTATACCTGATTTGCAGTTTAAAGAAATGAATCTTTATGCTTCAGCCAAGCACCCTATCACTTGAAATCACAATGTATCTGTTGCAGGACCTAGCCTCTGTAGAACTGCTGGTGAGGCTTTACATGCCCCAGCTATCCTGGAATGAGGGGCAGGAAAGTTGCTAGAGCTCTGCAAAGGCTCATTTAGCCTACTGAGAAGCAACAGGATTAATTAATTAATTAGCTCAGTCATTTCTTGCTGCTGAAGCAGGGACGCTCTTTCTGTTATCTGAACTACTTCTGGTGCTGTCCTTGGGGTGTGTGTGCTTCCCTGCAGGACCCAGCGGGGCATGTTGTAGAAAATGAATTCACAAGAGAGTGAATAACTGAATTTTCACAGCAGAAGAAAGGGGAGGGGGGTGCACTGCAGGGCTTTGGAAAAGACAGTGATGCCTTTGTCCTGGTAAACCCCTGGACATTGTCTGGCAGCCCCTGGACTCGAGGGCTCTCTTACACCAGGGATTGCATTTTCTGGAGCTCTGACAGTTTGCCCTCTCCTCACCTCTCCCCACCCAATTCCATCACTCCTGTGCTGGCCGTGCTGTACTCTTGGTGCCTACTAGAACAGTGACTCTATCTCCTCAAAACCTTCTGAACCACCAAACTAATGGTTTGGTTTTTGGATAGTGTTATCCACTGAAGATAAAAACATCAATGAACCTAAAATTAATTATGTTAATCCCAATAGGACTGCTACTCAAACGTTTTTTACATACCTATATACCAAGTATAAATTAACTTTTATACTTAATTTTAAGTACCTTATAAAAAGGTGTGATTAGAGTGAGGATCATTAAGGTAGAATTGACAGCAATTTGGTTTTCTTTACCCACCTTATAGAACTTGATGTAGCAGGTGGAAAATATTAGTTGTCTGTAGTGGTATTTTCTATGTTAGAAAAGATGCAAAGTAAATATTTCAAATCAACAAAACTTTCCAACTGCCACCCTCTCTCAAAAAAAACCCCGTGATAAATAGCTGTAGAAAACATGCTGACACATAAAGAAAATTTGCAATACAAGAGAGCTTAAGCTGTAAACTGACGCAGTGTATGAAAACTGCTTTAGTACCTTCTGCTGTGAACTACTTGTTTGCAAAGCCATTAATGCAATGTTCCCTTGATTATTCCCAGCTGTACATCACCATCACTTTTTTTTTTCTGGTGGTTTTTCTGGGTTTTTTCTTTCTACTTGAGCTGGAATTTTAATTAGAATAATCTTGTTTGTAAGAATTGATGATCACATGTTGAAGAACAAAATTAGTTTTATAGAAAGTGTGTAGTATATTTGATGGTGTTTTCCGAACAGCATTTTATGGAGTGTCCTTCATGAGGCAATTTGGCACACTATGCAGCACATGAAAATTCAGTGGATATTTTATAGCACACACGACCCAAGTAAGAAAGGAAGCAGAGATTGTAAGATAGATGGAGCTACAGAAATAAAAGGATTACTATGAACTGTGGCAAAACAGGGTCAAAGAACAAACAAGGTCAGGTTTAGAGCAGAATGAATGAGTGAGAGAGGAGGTGGATCTGAGCTCTGACTTACAGTGAAATGTATAAGCAGCTGAACAAATTGAAGAAATTTGCAGTGCTCTGTGTGTCAGCAACCTCCTTCTGCAAATCTAAGAGCCATTCATTTCTAAGAAACAGGTTAAATCCTCTACTAGGCCAAATAGTGCTGTTCCATTGATTGCAATGGGCCTATCAGGTTGTCTCTTTGTCAAGCAGAGGAATACTAATCTGCTCGGTTGCTCCGTTTACGAAAGCAGTGCCATACATCTGATTCATGCACCTTTCCCTTCCAGCCTTTTCCATCTCAACAGTGTGCTTTTTGAGAGGAAGCAGGCTCTGATTTATGCACAGGTATAATAGCATTGCTTGTTCTAGCCTTCATTACTTTTCAACAATTTCTAAGTTTAAGTTTGCCTTCCACCCTTTACTGAGAGCTGAGCCTGATGTTTTCACAGAGATATTTGTTGTAATATGGAAACCTCGTTCCTGTATGACTGTCAGAAGGACTATAATGCCATAATAATGTTGGGATAGTTTTTCTCCTGGCATTATAATCCTCATTTACTTTCACTGAACTTTATATGGGACTTGGTCACTAAGGAGTTTTCTTGCCCAGGGTTCTCTGCAGTTTTTCAGGAGCATTGGCTTGACATCCATCCGTTGTTAGACACAGGATAGCAACATCACTCTAATAGGGGCATGCAGCATCCTCTCAATGGCAGCTCCATTATGGGAATAAACACTACCTCCTTATTCTTTTTCTGTGGAGATTTTCAAAATTGGACTGAAAAACATCAATTTGCAATGCAGTGAATTCTTACCTGGATGCTCTGATCCAAAAGGGTGCCATTCATTCTAAAGGCAGTGAAGGAAATGTACTTCTTCCAGAGCTTTTTGCCTATGATTCTCTAGTCTAGTAGCTAAAGCAAGAGGTGAGGAATTACAAAACCAGCTTTGAATCCTGCAGTCCTTTGTTGTCCAAAGGGTAGATAAACAATTCTCTCATCCTCTGCTTTCTTCCTGTTTCTGTGCACACCATCATTCATCTCTTAGTTTGAGGTCTTTAGAAAAGCAAGCTTATCTTTGTTATTTATTTTACTATTTAATGAATGCATTTTTATTATTCTGTAAATAATGGGTGCTGCTGAAGCAGAAAAGTGCTTGGTTTAGATATATAAATTTTTGTTTAAGTGGTGCATTCTCAACTCCATTAAGACACAAAATGGTGGAATAAGCAAAAAGCATGATCAAGTTCAACAGGTACATCCCTCAAAAATAATACCAAAACACCTGAATAGTCTCCTTGCCCAAAACCTTGAATTTTTATTCTAAGGTAAATTACAAATAGAAGTTAAAATTCTGAATGTATTTGAAACCAGATTAAAAAATAAATATTGGATTTTTTAAAATACACACATTTAACCTGGAACTCATGTAGTCCTATTGTGTCATTACTGCAAGTACTTATTGTTCTGTGGTGATTTTAATAGTATCACTTGACTTTGGCCTGATTGTCTAATGAAATATGTTAATCACCATCCTGTAATTTAATTTTGAACTTGCTGTTAACTTTAAACTATATTTTGCAATGGATTAGTAATAATAAATTCCCATAAATTTTGCAAAATACTTTGGCAAACAATCTCTTGAAAGGAACGTATGATGTCAAAACTCAATGTATGCTGTGCATCACAGAATTCACATTAAAGAAAAGTCGAGGAATGCCCAAATTTTGGATAGACCTTCATTTATGTTGCTATTTTTCAGTTTAAATGTTATTCCCTGTATAAATTCTGCAATATTTATCCCACCCCCCCATAACATCCAGTAAATCTGTCAGTTTTTGTCTCATGTCCCATATTGGCTATCGAGAGAGATCTTCACAAAGCTTTCCTTAGTTACAGTCTTCTTATGAATCATGAAGTTAGTCTTATGCTCTGAAGAATCTTTCTCCAATTGTTCCAATACTCATGGAGTTGCTTGTTACATTGTATATTTATTAAATATATGAAAGATGGGATTATTATATGCTTCAAAATGAAGCATCTTTTAAGTGTTTCTTCAGTTACTCATGAATATGACAAATAAACTGCTACTATGCTGAAAGGCACTGCAATAAAAATCTGTCCACCAGATAGTTTTCCAACCACATTCTGCAATAATTTTGGCAGTGCTGGTCATCTCTGCCCAAAAGCACAATTCTGGGAAGAGCAAATACTCCCCAGGAGTGTCATCACTGGCAGGGTTAAATGTGACAGGAAAAAAATTCTTCTTTGTTTCCTTTGGCTTAGGAAGAAGGAGGCCTGCAGAAAATTGAAGACATGGAGGATATTGTTATTAAATACCCCTGAAACCAATTTTCCCTTGGAAGCACGGAAGATTTCTGTTTGTTACATGCTCCAGTGCAGTGGCTCAGATACTGCGAGGAGGAGGAAATATGGAAGCATCAAAATCTTACAGAGAAGGCACAAGGTACCACTTCAACTTTCTTTTGATTTTTCTCATTCAAATTTTAGTAGTTACAAAGACCACAGGACCCATCAAGGTAACATAAGGAATCAAATGACACAGGTAGAATCAACTTCTCCAGATCTTAAGGTATCTGGAGCACCAAAACTTTTGTGTCCGATTTCATAAGCAGTGGTGTCACTTTCTAGAGTATTTTCATATCCTGTGTTGGCAATGTGCATTGAGTTTTCTGCTTTTACTTTTTCAGTAGATAAAAATGAAACAAATTGAACCTTAGAAGTTTGAATGAGGTCCCATGATAAATTTGCTTCGGGATACACAATTGATACCGAAAGTCAGTAATAGGAAAATATCTTACAGATTGAAAAATTGAAGCTACACAAAGCAACCTTTAATAAAAGTTGTGAGATTCCTGTTTTTTTCCACCTTTGTTAACCATCTAGCCCCTAAAGGTTTTTAGTCCTATTCATTAAGCAAAGGTCATATTAATCCTCCACAAGTGCTGTGCTGCAGCATGAGTGGTAGAAATACCCAGCTTTCCTCAGCAGGCTTTTATTTGGCTTTCAAGATCTTAATCCAAGCTGGCATTCTATTTCCCCCACTGATTATGTCTGTGTTAAAACCAACGTCCTCATGCCTTGAGTATTTCAAGTGTTTGCACCTCTCCTTTCTCCTGCTCCAGCACTCAGTGTGGGAGTGCCTGTGCCAGCCACTGGGACAGTCAAGAGGCACTCATCAACTGCAGAGTTAAATGAATTCATTATTCAGAACCACCTGCAAATGGGTTGCATTTTGTGAAACACATGACAAAGAGTTTAGGGAACTTGGTAGAGATGAATCTCATTAAGAAATAGCTTAGAGCATTTTAAAAAGGAGAACTGTTCACAGGAAAGCATGTTTCCACTCTTCAGCCTCCATGGGGATCTCATTGTCCACTGTGCTTTCCTCAGCCCAGTTGAAGGTTTTCTATCAGCTTCAGTGAAACTTAGAATATTCCTTTCTTTCCAATCACTGGATTTTGTTTTCTTTTAAGTAAGCATTGACGTTAAATAAGTTCCAGTAAAATTAATTTAGAGTGGCTGCCCTTGAAAGCCTCTGACAGCTTGAGTGTATTACTGTTCAGGTGAAAAATAACCACGAAGTTAGTGGAGCATTTAGATACCACTAGTAAAGGTTTTCAGTAAAATATGGGCTGCCTGTTTTGAATGGGCATTCATTTTTTTTCCCATATAGCAACAGATGCTTTTAAAGGGTTTGGCAACAAAATAAAACAAAAACCACTTCTACTTTCTCATTTCCCATTAGGCATGTTTAAGGCAAGAGCTCCCTTCAGGGGCTTTCCAACTGGATAACGTGATAAAAAGAAATAATATCACCTAAGAAATGCAGAGTTATGGTCAAGCTGAAAAGGACTTGTATTTGCAGGAAGGACATCTAATGGAATTTAACTGGAACTTAAAGTATTTTCAGTTTCCTGTATCCTTTTTCTTCCCCCTTTGACTCAACCACAGGAGTACTAAAGACATAACTTCCTTTAAACAAACCTCCATGATTAAATACCATGATTCATTGGTACACTGGTTTTACCTCTCGAAGTACTACAGGTATTTCCTTGTAGAACAGGACTGCTTTTCACTTGGAAGTCTGCAGATCCTGTGTAGAATGATTCTCTAGATGCACTGAGGTGTGCTTTTTAAACGTGCTGCTTCTAGGGAGATCCTAACTTCTGAAGTTCTGTTAGTGAATTATTTTAAAATCAGGAGCTGTGGATTATTTTAGGCTTTTTTGTGCATGGCTAAAGAAAACATAAATTGATCAACAGATGAGGGTGAGTAATTTCTTAATGTACTGTCAGGGCACAGGTGATTGCACACCCTCATAGGTTGGAGGGATTAGGTACTTTCTCATTTTTGTGGGTGGTTTTGTAGATACTGTGGATTTAATTACTTGTCTATGCCTTTCTCTAACTCAAGATGAATTAAATCAGGGGAAGAGTTGATGATGTTTTAAAGTTATAGCCTGCTGCACAGATCTTATTATTTTTTTTCCTAACTCATATGAGATTTTTCCTTTGCACTGACTCACTGGTTCCTTCATTCCTTGTGTGTTCTGAATTCAGTGTGCAGAAATAATTTTTTTGTTTGTTCCATGACTAAAAGATGTGGGTTCTGCCTGTGTTTCTGCCATGGTAATTATTAGTAGCATGGTTAAAATGGATTAATGCCCTAGGATATCACAGGTACTGTTTTTAAAGTCCCGACAGTTTTGCACACATTTGAATTATTGTTCAGTTAATTTTGCAAGAAAGAACTCTGTCATTTCTGACAGAAATTTCTTTTTGTTTTGTGATATTGATATTACAGACCCGAATTTTTTGCTCTTGCTAGATTAAGTGCCAAGTTTTTTAGCTGCTGGATGAGAACACAAAGTAACACCATGCCCACAAGGTGCCTCACCCTTGACCTGAAGGAATACATTTGGGGTGAAATAATCCATCTACTCATTCAGCTTTTGGAACTTCATTTGAAACAGCAGTAAAAGCTGCTAATTAGCACTAACAGTGGCGGTGCTTTTTTTTTTTTTTTTTTTTTTTTTTTTTTTTTTTTTTTTTTTTTTTTTTTTTTTTTTTTTTTTTGTCTTGGAATCATCTCCTAATGAGATTTTCTTTCAACTTGCTACAGTGCAGTGGGCTGCATTAAAGCATTCAGTGTATGCAGCAGCTTTGAACCTTCATTTTGAAAAAAATCTTGATTGAAGTGACAGTCCTCCCCCAACCAAAAAGGACAATTTTTGAACACTAAATGAAATATTAATGAGATTTAGTGCAAATTAATTGATACAGCGAGATGAAGAGCTTTAAACCCCACTTATTTTGATGACTGTTTTATTAGTTTGTGAGGGAGGAGGGGTTGCCCTGTTCCTTTCAAAAGAAAATTTCTGGGACTTCTCTTTTATATGGTCATGTATGTGCTGTTTCCTGTGATATCAATTACACAGTGGGTGCTGCTGCAGAATGTTTATTATCTGCAAAGGGAAGTTGCCCACAGAGGAACGCGAGTGCGACGACCAAACGTGCTGCAGTGCAGAGCCAGCAGCCGAACGCTGGGGGAGAGGCAGGAGAGCAGAGAGCAGCAGGCCTGCCAGGATCAGCCCGGCGTTCCAGCAGGGTGACCGGGCCATGGCAGGGATGGGAGAGCCTGTGGCTCTCTGGATCAGGTCAATGGTTCTGTGCCTGGGGAAACCGTGGAGGTTTGGATTTGCAGTTCAGGTTCTCTCAGGTTTGCATATTTATGGCTCTTGGCAACCTAATGGAGCTGGAAATGGAAGGAGAGCTTGAGTTGGTTGAAAACGGTATCAGTGAGAGAAAATTGATATGATTCTTTCTTTTTATCTTTTCCTACTTTTTAAGGCTTAGGAGCTGACTTTGTCCTATGTCAATTTTCAGCATTAAACACTAACATGATTTCATAGTAGTGACATAAAAGACCAAACCTCAACGATTTGGTTCATTTAATGGAATTAAATTAAATAATTTATATTCTTACACCAGTGTTTTTCACACTTAAAAACTTTTAATGCTTTTGTCCAACCATTGTAATCCTCATAACATAGAACAACCTGTAATGATATAGTAATTAAGGGTATTAACTGGTAGAACAGAACCTAAGCTAGTGACCAGAACAAGAATTTCTTTAAAAGTGAAGTTGAATATATGCTTGTGTCTTAGTCAATGTATGTTCAAAGAGAGATAGGTTTCGACAAGTACCCCAAAAAAGGGTGAAAATTGATAATAGGCCATTATGGAAGCAGCACTGTGTTCAAAATATGATCAGATTAAGAAAATTCTTGATTGGTTCCTAATTTAAAGAATGTTTTTATGGGTTTAGTGGAATTTGTCATGTTTGACATTTCAAATCTCCTTTTCAGTTGTTTGAAAGACAGTTCCAACCACAAAAAGAGACGCAAAAGGGCATGATATACTGACATGGAAAGATATGGATCACTGAGTGTCATGAATTTCCACACCTCATATCAGTAAAGTCTCTTGAAAATTGTTTTGTCCCCAAATACCAGGACTTCCAACTCAGCTTGGATCCTTGCCATCATACTGCATTCTTTGCACCACACACAGCTCACCCCAAACAAGTACTAAATTATGGTCTCAGCCACACTTGCACAACTTCACTTAGTACAGGTGATGTCTGTAGTGACACCTGTGCAATTCCATTAGCCTCTCAGTGCTACAGGTCACTGTCACCAGGAGTAGCAGCTGAAGCAAATAGGATTTCTCTGCTGCACTGTAGAATGAAAGTTGCATCATGACGACATTTCTGAAGCTGGTAATTATGCATCAGATGATAAGGGCTTGTCTCAATTGTCAGAGTCTGGTTACTTTTGTGGTACTCGTTTTGTGGTACATTTGTGGTAGCTGAAGGAAAATATTGTTTACAAATAGCCAGATTCTGAAATGTACACCCAGTCTGGGCAGTATCTTGCTTACCAGAGTGAGGTGAGGGAATGCTCAATGAAATTAAGAGTTGGAAGGTGGCCCAAAGTGGATGGAGATGATAGAAACCGGAGATACGCAGTACATGTGTCATCTCACACGTCTTCATTTCCTACAGACGACAGTTGAGAGAGTGTAAGCACAAACCTAAATGACATAAAGGTCCTATTGAAGTAATTTATCTGTGCTGCTATAGCATTACTCCTTGGGGCACTTCCAACAGGGGGAAGTAAAAGGTTGTTAATGGAATGGTTTATTTTATGCGATTAACAGAGCTAGAGAACAAGCTGTTCCTTCTTTTAATAACAAAGGAAAAAAAAACCTAGCAAAAGGAATGGCAGCCCTTCCAATACCTGCAGACTTGGTTTCACCAGCCTAAGCTCAAGTGAAAACAATTATAAGCAATCTCTGATGTGCTGATAAGGGGCTCTAACAGGTCTCTAATTGCTGCTGCCAGGTACCACTAAAACAATGAATCTGTTTTGGAGCCCGGTTGCCATAAATGACTTTCCCTCACCCTAGGAACATTCTGCTTCTGCAGCTTTGCTGCTGACCCTCATCTCTGCAGTAACAGGCCTTTCTTGCTATGGGGGAAGAATTAGGAATTACAGGAGCTGTATCCTCAAACAGCAATTTCTCTGAAAGTCAAGGTGAGGAGAGGATGCTTACTGCTGAGAAAATCAGGCTTTAACTGTAAAATTTGGAAAGCTTTGAGTCATGAAAGGAAGGTTTGAGGCTTATTCAAGCACTGCTTCCATCACAGTCTGGCTGTATCTTGTGGATGAGCCTGTGGTAGTGCTGAGCTGAGTGGGCAATTTAGCATTCACTGACACAGCCCTGAAGGCTGTCATTGCTTTGACCTTCTCAAGGCCCTCAACCTGATGTGGATGCACCAGGCAATCATTTAAGAAGCCAGGAGAAAGGCAAATCGAGCATGATTTTGTATTGTTGCAAAATGGATAATGATATATACTAAAAGTAAACATGAAATAGGAAAGAATAATGCAATACCTAAAATAAAGCAGATCTCTGAAAGGACAGAAACTGGGGTCATCACTCTCAGATATCCATGGAACTGAAATCATGCTCTGTGAAACAGACAAATCACTTCTGTGAAATGAGTGACAGTAATGGGAATCCCTGGCTGCTGGGATGAGAAAACTTCACTCCACTGCTCAGTTCAATCACTTTGTGATTAAATAGTTGTGTGGAGAGCCCCTGTTTGGATTATATTTTATATCTTGAGAAATGTACACCATGAGATGTTTCTATGTACATATAGCCTATCCAAACCTGTGCGTTAGACAGTAGTGAGTGATGTGCCCAGGAAAACATATGTGTGTCTCCTACATGCAGGAGGAAAATGAGCAACTATCCCTTTTTAACTCCTTTACTGATCAAAAGTTACACATTGGGAAGTAAAAACAATCCAAGACAGCAAGAGGAAAAAAGTGTGAGTAGAAACATTTATACTCTGCCAGTTTGGGACTGAATACTCCCAGTCTGGGCTCCAGAGTAGCTTTGTCTTTATAACTTCCTCAGGAGGTAGTATTTGATATTCTTTGTGGAAAATAAATCTTGTGGCATAATTTTTCAGCGGAACTTGCACCAGGGAAAAAGTCACGAGTGCTCTGATAATTTATATTGCAATGGTATATAGGTTACTGCATAAACATGAATGAAATCTATGCTAGAAAACACAGCATGTAAAACATAAAACAGAATACTGGCTCACGAGATTGACAGATTATCCCTAACACTGGAAACAATCTGTCAAGCCCTGGATTTAGACTCTGAAATTCTTTACCTTTGCTGTCAGTCTTTTGGATAAATCACCTCTCTTCACTTTTTGCCCTGGAAAATAAAGGTAATTACACTGATTTATCAATGAGAAATGCTATAAAATGATAGTTATTTTAGCCAGCAGTGTTTTCTTTCATTCGTTGTACTGGGATTTGGTTCTCATTTTTTTTGCCAGAAGCAACAGAATATTAGCATCAGAGTTAAACCAGAGCCCAAAAGAAACCAGTTCAACAAATACAGGCAGAGTATTGCTGCAGGATAAGCTTCTGGTACTTCCTATGCTATGGAGATATATCTTATTTTCCAGCTGAGAGGGTCTTAGCCAAACCCACAGAACCACAGATAATTCTTTTTGTTTTCACTGAGCACTGGATCCAAAGTCACATTAAATAAGATGAATAGAAGGTTCCTGTTAGTGATGACTACCGGGGACTGCTAATGGGAAAACCAGACAACTGTATGGTTCTTGTGTGACAAGGAAAAGACAGAGGCCAACAATTTATTTAGCTTTTATTTTATTTATTTTAGCTTCTCTCCATAGAATATCCTTTCTAACATGCAGTCCTGAGGCTGTCTGTCTGTTATACACGCATGATATCCTTTGCATTATGCTCTCATCTGGTCAACTTTAGAGGTTGGCAGTGGAGGGAAGTTCCCCTGGGGATTCTAAGCCACTCTCCAGTGCTGACAGAGCTTTTCCTAGGCTGGGGTCACTACACTGCTCTGCTTCGCAGCACAATTACAGTTACACGGGAGAGGGAAATGCAAGGCAGAGGGGAAACAGAGAAGAGTTCAACATTCATAAGGAGCTGAGGAATGCAGATCAGTGGATAACTCTGGAGGAATCTCAAGTTCACTGAAGGACTGACTGCACCTCTTTGCAACTTGAGTGGATAAAATCTGTTAGTGGAAACTGGGTAGCAAACTGACATTAGGAGCTGTCTGACCTATAAACTTTAATGGCAACCAATTAAAGATCATTAAAGGGCAAGTCAAAACCAACAGTATGAATAGAACACTGAAGAAAAAAAAAGGAAACAACCAAATTAATTAATTAAATTTATTAAGCAATTGGATAGTCAAAGCACTTTCATCATATTCTTTGTCAACTTATGTGCTGATTTAAAAATAAAATGGCACATTTTCAGCTCTCAATATTATCAAAATTATGTAAAGACATAAAAAACTTCCCTGCTGTCCCCCATTATTAAGCTATAGCAATGTTGGGAATAAAGGAGAAACCTTCAGCCTCCAAGGAGGAACATCTGGAATATAAATCAAGCCATCTTCTCTAAGCCTGTGTGACCTTGGTAACATCAGTAAAAATAAGTAGCATTTTATTTTATTATTATTATTTTTAATGTATGTTCAGTTATAAACAGATGTATTTGTCACTTTTTTTCTTTCATTTTTCATTGTTTGCCCTCTATTCATTGTGTAATCTGCTGGTAACAGTTTTTTGGGGTGTTTCTTTATAATGTCAACTGCCCTCATTTTTGTATGGTTGGAAGGAATTCTTTTTCTTTTCTTTTTTTTTTTAACAGGTATTTTTCTGCCATTCTGTTTGAAATAATTTATGAATTATCCGAAACAACTTATGAACAGCTGATTCACAAAACCGGGGAGAATTAAGTGCCTCAGCAAGATGAAACCTCTGGAAAACATTGTCTGACGTGCATTTGTTTTCTAATTTGTTCATTTCTGCCAGCTTCATGTGTTGCTCTTGTTATCCATGGGCTGTGCACAGTTCCAGTCAGGTACAAAAAAGGCATTTTCAAGGTTGCAGGTCCTATGATTTATGGGAAAAACATGGTGATCTTGTTTTTGTACCTTCAACAAAAAGCAAGAGGAGGAATAAGCACAATGTTCATGTCTAAGCGAACACACAGCAAGAATTAGGAATCATTAGCTGTGCTGCTTACACAAATTAGCTGATCTCTACTGTGTGATCTATACCTCAGTAAGCACACACTCCACATATCTTTATGCATATTTTTTTTTTTAACTTTTTCAAAATATCAAGGATTCTGGCTGACATGACGTTTTTAAGGGCATTATTAACTTTTTTGGGGGATCATTTTCATTGCTGTTTTGCTTTGATAGTACATCTAAGGAAAAAATAGCTTCACTGTCTTTAATTCAAGAGGTAGAAGGGAGGAACTGAAAACCTCTGGATTTACTCCTGGGTTTTTCAGTGCTTTGAAGATCCTAGGTTCTCCTTTATGATACTGTCAAGGTTAAAAAAAAGTTTTGAAAAAATGGATTCTCATGGGTATGTACCTCATAGGTACTCCAAAGCAAAGCTGTAAGAATTTCTGAAGAGGAATTAGAGGACAATCTTTAAGTTCTGCATTTAAACAGAAAGGTAAACTATTTAAAAAGAACTGAACAAGTTTTGAAGTGAGTGATCAAAAGAGGGAAATGCACATGGCACTAGTGCTGGCTCTGACAGTGTCAGATTGCTCATGCAGTGTTCATATTCATTCATTGCTTTTTTCAATTGCTCTCAAAATCCCAAGGAAAGGAAAAGAATCTCTCTGAATAATTTAAAACACTTCTCTTTTCAGTCATCAGTCCTTTTGTTCTTGTGTATATCTATAACCTCACACCAGTCATTTTAATTTATCTATGGTTGTGATATAACCATCTCAATGACTAAAGCAGTGGGAGAGCAAAATGGAAAGGAGGTATTTATAACATTTCAAGGAAAAGGAAAAAAAAGAAGGTAAAAATCCTCTAATCTGCCTCGAGATTCACAAAGAATTGAGTGATGTGAAGACTTCCTTTGTAAGAAATCCATTCATTTGCCAGCCAGTACCAACTAAAGGGGGCATCTAAAAAGGAATAAAAGTGAATATCTTTTTATTTAAGATGAACATATTTATAAGGCTGGGTTTTTTGCCCTCATTTGATTTATATCAGACTTCTAAAATGCCCCATTTTTCAGAGACTCACCCAATATGATTAGCATTATTATTTGTATTACAAAGTACCTCAGAAGCCAGGAGGGAAATCAGCAGCCTTTTGTACTAGATGTTGCATGAACTGTCCTTGCCTTGAAGAGTTACCTAATAAAAAAGGAACAAAAAAGCAACTAAAGACAGAAGGAAAGAAATAGTTCTGTAACAGGAAGAGTGACAGACTATTTTTAAATGCCCAGGAAAACCCCGAAATGCACAGAGAAATTGAGCCACTTTCTGGGATCTAACTCTGTGCTTTGACCAAAAAAAAGCTTTATTTTTAAACCACTCTGGCATCCATCCCATAGTAATCACTTGTAAATTCAGAGCAAAAAAAGTGGTGTCAGAAAAGTGAGAGACTGGAGGGAGTACCAGAAGAACTCCTATTTTGGGACGGGTAGTCTCATAACCCAAGAAAGGCCAGGTCTCCTGGGTTCTAATCCTGACTGTAAATATATTAAACACAAGGAAATATTTTGCAGGAAATATTCCGTGGTTTGTTTCCTTAATTCCACGTGAGTACAGCAGCAACCCTTCTCAGCTTCACAAACAGCAGCTGAGGTACAAAACCTCCTTCCTCTCAATCCATCCTGTGTTTCAGAAGCCAGGACTCTGAGGAAATGTGCAGAAATCTTCATGCCTTGAAGTTTGGGCATATGTTGAATTTTAGCAGAAAATAGGAGAAGTGACAAAAGGGTAAGAGAAAATGATTGTGAATTTAGTCAGGTTAAGCTGAGACTGAACAGCTGAAAGAATGAAGATCAAGGGAAGGGGTAATAAGAAAGAGAAGATGTTTCAATAAAAGCAGAAGGTTGTGTCTATCAGGCTGCTCAGGCTGGTCCACAGGAAGTTGCAAGATTTATATCTGTGTAGTTCAGAAAAGAGCTGGAGTTTTTTTTTTTTTTTTTTTTTTTTTTTTTTTTTTTTTTTTTTTTTTTTTTTTTTTTTTTATATTTTTTTTTTTTTTTTTTTTCTCTTTTTTTTTTTTTTTGTATCATGAAGATATTTCTAATGGTTTTTACACATCTTTGGTTTTACATCCTGCATCTTAACACATGGATAGGGCCAGGCATACTCAGCTCTTTGCAGGGTGATTATCCATGTGGAATTTTACCCTTGGATAAACTGAGGATCAAACAAAGAAATGATACTGTCATTTTTGCATATAACTATATCTATATTTTTATCTTTCTCTATCTTAGTAGAGGAACTCATTCTTTTAAGAAAATGAAGGAGAATCTATTTTAATTTTTTTTGGAAGCTTACTGAAGAACAGATGTATCTTGGAGACTGTCATCAACCCCCTGAGTGGCAATGATTTGAAACAGTTTGTCAGATGTACTTGATCCTGATTAAAATAAGACAAATTAACAAGTTTCACCTCTCTTGATGGAGAACAGATAACTGTCATTCAGTGGTTCTTCGATCGTGGAATAATTTTTCCTTTATTTTATTTCCAAATAGGATTTTTGTAAGTTTATTGATATTCAGCAGCAGGATAAATGCAGGACCCCTCATCTGATACTTGGATGCTCTTTCTTGACCACAGGAAGGGCTCAGCCCCGAGGGCACCGATGGTCCCCTGATCCCCCATCTGCTGCCCCAGAGTGCATCTCCAGTTGAACTCAGCTGTGAGGGCTCCTCCTGTTCCCGAGTGCTGCCTGCTCCCCCCTGCTGCCATCCCTGGTGCCCTGGGCAGAGCTGCCCCCTGGGTGTTGTGCACCCAGCAGCGAGCTCGCCCTGCCGCAGGACCCCTGCCCTGGTGACGTGGCCCTTGGGCCAGAGTTTCACTGGTAACACACGGCTTGTTCTTGGCTCCTAGGAAAAGATCCCTTCTCTCGTCAGGTAGAATGAAATGCAAAGCTTCCGGGCTATTTATTTCTCAAGTGTCTATACAGGAAGAAAGGCAGTGTCTTATGTGATTTGTTGTCCAGGTAACAACACAAAACTTGTTTCTGGTTGATAGCTGGAGCCCCCACAGGGTTGTTTTTTTTCAAGGGTGCGTTGTTTGATTAAGAATGGAACAAATGTGTGTTGTGGCAAAAAGGGCAAGGGATGAGCCCTCAAGAGCAGTGGAGATGTGTCCTTAGGGAATGAGGGCCAACCTAAACCTCCACCTGCAACGGCAGCTCACAAAGTCAGCTTGCCCATCACACCCAGATATCTGTGGCAGTGCTTGTTTGGTTCCATCGTTCAATTACTGTTTGCTCTGAAATGGGAAAATCTCTTTCTAAACATTTGTGCTATTAGTTAATTGCAAAAAGAAGGCATAAATGTTGCTTTCTCACTCAGCCACCCACAAGATGGATTATGGCCTATGTGGAGCCTGAAAGAGACTGAATAGAAATAGACTCATNCCCAGGAGATAATTCCAAAAATAGTTGTGGTTGAAGGGGTTGTATCATTTATATATATATATATATATATATACACGTTTGCTAGAAGTAGAAGGTTTTTCTCAATCCATCTCCCTTTGGTAGTAGGTCCTCAGCAGAAAAAATGTGTAGTAGGAAAACACCTAGTTCTTGATTTATGCCAAGCTAATTTAGGCTTCAGCTCATTAAAGAAACGACTTTGTATTAGAGAATATTGATAGCCAGTTAGATTAAGATAAGTGACTATTATTACTATGGTAATATGAAGTATATAAGCATAATGAAAACAAGGTTGCCGTTACTCTGTTCCCCAAGTAGTCTTGTCTAAGGTATCTTATTTTCAGATGTTGTCACACATCTCTTCTGGATGAGGAAAGGAAATTTCTGGAGATCAGAAGATGAGAAAGTAGTCTGTAAAGTGCTTGAGTGTTAAATATACTCAGTCCCATGGCTGCCTAACTCTGCAAGAGGTTACTTATTTCCTGTGCTAAATTTGGATGACTGCTTTAAGACTATTCTCAAAGAGAACTGTGAAAAGACTTATTGTGCAAGCACAGATGTGAGAAGGAAACTATCCCAGGACTTTTCGAAGCATTTCTTTAATAGCACATCATACTGCAAACTGAAAAAGTTCAGGGCCTAATAGCTTAGGTCATAATTAGCTTTTATGATCCATTGACCTTTCTAGCTTTTTTTCCATCATTTTGAACATGCTGTCAGTAAGTGTAAAAATCCTTCTTTTTACTGTTTTGGTATCATGGGGACCCTATTTATAATATAACTTGATTTTCTCTAAGGTTCATAAAATGCTTCCTAATCCCAATAGTTCCATTCATGAGTAGAAGCCCTTCTTTGAATACAGAAGCCTGTGACATCTCTCAACTCCTTAAGCAAATCAGTGTTTTTGGATGCTTTCAATTAAAAGCACTGTAGGGTTTAGGGTTTTTAATAGAGAAAAGATTGCTCCTGCAAGTATTAATCTTTTATATTTCCCTCTTAGGGTTGCGTGTGCACTAAAATATATTTGGAATAATTACTGTGTGGTTGATAAGCTTAATCTAAAAGAAGCATTGTGAAGTAACATTAATGAATTTTAGTGGCTGAAGGGGGGAAATATTTCTTTGTTGAAGTGTGGAAATTTTGAAGCTGAAAATGCTTAATGCCCTTTAAGGAAAGGGAGTAAAAAATCTGCTTATTTATATTAATACTAAGCAGTAGCATTTTTCTAATAGCTAAGTTTTAGTTGACACTGCTACAGTTAATCTCTTACTCCATCTGTGTGTAACCACTTCTTTCTTAGGACAATATTTACCAGCTTTTCAGAATGAGCCACATTTGAGTAACAGCAAATCTATCACAAAGGTAAGTTGTAAAGCCTCTAACCTCAGCCTCAGGAAGCACCAGCATCTTATGGATCACAATGCAGCAACCCGCAGCTATTTCAGAAAAAAAAAATCCATGTGTGCTTTGTTGAGTCCTGAGGAAGTGGTGTAAACTGTTATTCCTGACTTGTATTTTAGCACAAAATCTGAACCTCTGTAGTGTGAAAATGGGATCAACCCTCCCCTGTGTATCTCCAAAAAATTATCTTTCAGCTTTCTTTGGCTGCGCATGTGCATTTTCATATTTAAAGGTGTACTCTGTTAATATTTATGCCATTAGAATTCTCCTGAATTCAAAGTCTGGCTCTCTGGGTAGGTCCTGTGAGGTCCCAGAGCTGGCAGGGGAGTATCAGTCTCCAGTGCCTCGATGCCAAGCACAGGGAGGAGCAGCTCTGGGGGGACAGAAGCGGCAGCAACTTTTGTTCTGTTTCAAAACAAAAAGTCACCAGCTGCGACCTGGTGTGCTGCTCTGTCTCTGAGCCCTGCAGGCTCTCTGTTTTACTTTACAACTCTTTTTTCTTCCATTGTGAATTTAGGTTTTCACTTCTAGATCAATTTAACAGTTTTGGATTTGAAAGATTTGGGTTTTGTTTTACCCATAAATGTGTAAATCACAATGACATCTAATCTTAATCCTAATCTTTCCTTGAAAGGATTGAGAGAAATAAGTAGTAAATTTCCATATGTTTAGCATTGGAAGGCTTTTTAGTGACACATGAAGTAGACAACCATCATACGTTTCTATATGTAAAAAAAAATAATTAGGGCAATGAGTGATTCAGTTACAACCACCATCCTATTTCTGAGTAAATGCATAATAAGATTTTGTTTGCCTTGTAGCCTTCTCTAAGGATTTCTTTTTTTTTTTTTTTTTTTTTAACTTAGGTAGAAATCAAATTTTAAGATATAGCTCCTCTTGGGTGGCATTTGTAATGCACTCTGATCTCTTTTCCCTGCACATGTCAATTCATATTTTATAGAGTCTTATCTTAAAACTAGAACCAATGCTACTCTGAAGCGAGCATCACACTCTTTTTAGCTATGGATAATTAAATCTATTCAAAAGTTTCCTTTTTCCCCCTTCACTAGCAATTTAGAGGTCTTAATTATTTGTGTGATACTTATAATACCATGCCCTGATATTATTAAACACTTGCATTAAGATTTTACACAAAAACCTGCAACTTCCATAAGAAACCTGATCTTCAACAAGGAATCTCATTAGTAGTACAAAGCAGAATTGCTGTTTATTCACCGACAGATACCTCTCTTTAACAAACTTATTGGGAAAATTTAACTCCTCTGTAGCATCCAAGACTTGAATTGATTTTGAAGACTTTTTTTTCCTAAGCCTTTTGTATTGTTTTGCAAGGTTTTGTGCTAGTGGGAAGAAATATGAGAGATTTAAAAGCCATATATCACACTTCTAGATTGAATTATGCCTGAGCTTCTTAGAGTGGAAAAGGCAAATGACAAAGGAATAGGTTTTTTCCTTCCATATTTCTTTCTCTCCTGGCTCACATTAGCCAGGTCTCTTTAGTACAAATGCACTTTTAAGAAACTGATCTGTGACAGGATGTTAGTCAGGCAATGGCAGTGCAAGACACACGGCTGAATGATAAAACTGGCTTTCAGCAGGGAAAATTTTAGTTTTATTTGGGGATCTTAGCAGGATCTCGGTGTGAACAGGACTGCAGGACTAGAGAGGGTCCAGGAGAGCTGGCTAATCAAGGACAGTTTCCCTTGGAGGGCAAGAATGATCCATTGCAATGTGCAGGAGGTTGATGAACAAGCAAGGCATTCCTGGATCAGCTCAAATGTGAACAGGAAGGGCACAGGAGGAGGCAGCAGTGACAGGCTTCTGGGAAAAGCTTGGACACTTTCCCCGAGTGTATAGAGATGGAGTTGCTGAAGTCAAAGCTTACCTTGGGCTAAAATTATCAAGGGTTATGAAGACCCACAAGAAAACTTTATTTCATATTTGCTAACAGACCGGCAAAATCTGAGTCCCTCAGTTTATGTGTGCATGAGACCTAGAGCCATAAGACATGCTCAGAGTGGCAGATTCAACAAAATCTGGTAAAAACCTTTAACAACATAGTTTATTTGCTTTCAAGATTGCTTTTGTCTGTTGTCAAGCTGATAAATGAGTACCTAATTTCAGATTGTCTTAGCCCAGAATTTTTTATCTGACTCAAAACATTCAGGTCTATTCAAAATGGCCCTATTGTTCTCTGGGTTGGCTTGCTCTCTTTGTTGGCCTCTAATTCAAACCCTTCCTTGGCACCTCTGAATTGGTGTTAGTGTTTTAGCAGGAGCACTTCCACCTGTGTGCACCAGCAAGTCATAAGGAATACTAAAGTTCTGAGATTCTTTGCTTGTTTCCCATGATATTTAAGCCTGCATGTGTTGCAGTTGTGAATGTACCTGCACAGATCTAACTGGCATTACCAGTAATGGTATTCCAATGCCACCAACAGCTCCTACAAAAAAAATTACTTCCCTACCTCCACCATCTTTAAAAAAAAATCTCCCTGTGTGTTTCAAAAACCCCAGTGTTCTGGAAAAGTGCTATTCTGCAAGAAGTTTTTGCATTGATAAATTTATGATACTGCCCAGTAGTGCCATTGTTGAATTGCAAACTAACAGCTCACCTGCATCTTATCAGAAAGTGTGAATTTTGAGCTGTGATGCCCTCCAGATTAACAAATAGTGTACAGAGCAGATTTTTTTCACTTTTTTTTCTTCAGGGAATCTCGCAGAAGAACAAGGACTCTTGCCTTCTATTTTCAGTGAAGTCAGGTCTCATTACATTCCTCTGGGTCATGCAAGGAACTGCTGTGTCAAACATTTTAAGGCAACAGTGGGAAATAATGCAGTAGGATGACCTGACTAAAAATGATAGTTTTCACTAAATGCTTTCAGCACTGACTGAAGAAGTAAATGAATACACTGAGCTCTCATTTGGTAACATGGGTGAGCTGCTCCGTTTAATTCATGCCCTACACAAAGGCAGCTTTTTTGCTTTGATAAGCCAGGCTCTGGGGGGGCTACAAAAGGCAGGTGGGTTTCACCTCGGCAGTGTAGATACGTTCCAGTGGAGTAGGCGCAGCTTATGGACTTTAGAGAAAGGTTTCTTCCAGTTGATCTCTCTGCCTGATATAAGTGATGCAGAAGGACTGCATCAGGTGTGCTGTGCAGCATGGTTTCAGTCAAATACTTTGTAGCTGCAGCCCAAGGTTGAAGGTTTAGGGCGCTGCTCGCTGTCCCAAAAGCATGGCCATTGCAGAGCTGGAGCACAGCTTGTTGCCAGTGGCCACGTCCTGTCCTGTTTAACACCTCTGCCCATCTGTGTAACACTGCAGAATTGGATAAAGCTTGCAAGGGGCAAACTTTATCTCAATCAACAGCTCCTCTGCCTTCCTGCTTGTTGGGGGTTGGTTTTTTTTTTTTTTTTTTTTTTTTTTTTAGAATTCTTTTCACTTTTTTTCCTT
>VWZN01015831.1:229918-258799 GCA_013396955.1 Regulus satrapa | reverse complement strand
TAAGGAGAACAAAGACTTTGGGCCAAGATAGATAAAAGGGTGGTAACACGGTTACTGTCTCGGCAGAGGGGAGGGGGAAGGGGTTCTTTCTCTGAGAATCCTGGCCTGCTGCTTTTGGGGGTTTCTCTCCTGGTTTTGCCGGGGAAATTGGGACCAGCCGGCTCTCTGCCCTGCTCGGAGCTGCCGCGGCCGCTGCAATCCCATCGCTTCTCCAGCGCTGATCCGGAGTTTTCCCCCGCCTTTCGACACCTGCACCCCAGCCCCGTTTGGACACCTCCACGCTCTCCAGCCAGCACCACGGACACTTGGTACGCGTCGCTCAGCCTCGGAATTCCATCGGTCTCGGTCCAACGCCATTCCCCACGTTGTTCCCTGTGCCCCGCAGCCACCAGCGCTCCCTGCCTGCCCTGACTGTAACTATACCAGAGGGGAGAACCCTAGCTCTGTTTGTTATTTCACTGTTGCACTTGCTCTTGTTGGTTTGCCTTGATAAACTTACTAGTAACGAATAGTTATCCCTATTCCCATACCCTTGCCTGAAAGCCCTTTAACTCCAAAAATCAAAATAATTCGGAGGGAGGGAGTTTTTTGTCAATCTCCATTCTCAAGGGAGACTCTTGTCTTCCCTAGCAGATACCTGTCGTCCAAAACCACGGCATTACTGTAATTTAGAGCGGGCTTCAGGAGTTTTTAAATTATGAATGCACCTTTATGGTGTTTGGCTGTCTAGGCTGGAGGGGGTTGAATTATGGCATAGGCTCCCTTTTTCACTTGCTCGACAGGTGTAGTATTGGCACTCATGGCTGAGATTCTGATCCTGAAGTAAGGTTTTTAATCAAGGTACTGTGAAATTCCGAGTTATACTTAAATGTGTATTTGTATGGCATGAGGTTAAGGAATTGAGTGATAATTTTGTATAATTTTTTGCACAACTTCAAAATCATCTTTGAAGTAAAATGGGAGACCTGCTGGATCTCATAGCTTTGCATATGGAGGAGTAAGAACAGTTTTTATCACTTTTTACCTAAAATTTTAAAGATAGATTAGAATTTAAATATGTTAGCACAAAACCTGTAGGTTGTTCTGCTGTAAAAAGGTTAAACTCTATAGTTTTAAAAAAGGTTCATCTTCTTTAACAAGCAATCTTCAAATGCAAGCACTGTGGAGTAGTAGGTAGAAGCTTAGCATATAGGAAATAGTAAGGAAAAAAAGTCTTCTTGAATTCCATCCACTTATCACTCCTTCCAGCTGTTGCTGTGATTTCCTATAGTCAAGTGGCGCTTTAAAAATATCCTTTGTCTTCATGATTGCTAACAAATTAGAAAATTCATGAAGTACAGCAGAAAAAAATAGAGCCCTGAATCTGCCACTGTGTGTCCCAGTGAGATAGTGCCAGTCTGAAATGTCTGACAGTTGCATAGAGAGAGTTATTTACTGGGCTGTGAGGCAATGGGACTGATTGCCCCATGGATCTGTGGGTGCTCCATCCCTGCGAGTGTTCAAGGCCAGTCTGCATGGGGCTCCGATAGTCAAAGGTTCCCTGCCCATGGCAGGGGGCGTTGGAATGAGACGAGTTTAGTCCTTCCAACCCAAATGATTCTATCATTCCATGATATTTCTACTTCACTGCTACAGTGCTCTAGTGGAAAGTATTGAAGGCTATCTGTCCAGCAGTGGCTGTACAATTCTTTCTCATTAAGGACGGTACAGATTGGTTGCATGGCATAGGAGAGCCAACAGATGAATGGAGATTGATTGCCAGAACTGAAGAAAATGTGAATTTTTAATAGCATTTTTGAGCTTTAGATATAATTCCTGCAGTAATACTGGAGGAGCTTAAATAGAGAATTTTACCAATGATTGCATTAATGGGAAGATATACTTGTTTTTATTGAATGCTGTTCTGTAACTCAGACAGAATCTTCTTTTAAAGCTTTAAAAGACATTTAAATGTATTTATAGATATTTAGGTCCTTAAAAGAAAATGTTTGGTTTTTCTCCCCCCTCAAGAGAGTTTGATATCTGATAACTGTTGAAACAGAAGGAAGAAATTGCAAAGGTGTCTGCTCTGTTTGGAAGGCTTCAAAAGGTAAGTAATTTTCAGTGTACTTTTTAATTTTCCTAAGCCTCTAGACATTATTGCTCTGAAGAATGTAATTGTGAAAACTCGTTGTGACGTAAGAATATTTTAATGTGTGCTGTCTTTTTAGGAAATATATTTGATAGATGCACTTACTGAAGTAGTGCTGCACAGCTGATGAGAGATACATTCTGGAAACTTGTCACATGAAAATTGGGGAAGGGGGTGAGGAAAAAGAGCATGCTCTTTGAGGAGTGGTGATCATGATTCATACCTGAATCTATAAATATTTGATGAAGAGTAAAATTTAAGCTCTCATCATCTGGGAAAATAGCTAAATTATTTCTGTGAATCTGGCCAAGTTCCAAAGTCCTAATGGTGATAGGAGTGAATAGGCAAATAAACTTTGCAAGTGTTTCTTCTCAGTTTATGATCTCTTAATAATCACTGTATTTCAAAATGTTTTGGGAAATATTAGCGTTTTTCATTCCCCTCTCTGATTTAAGCCTGAGTGTGAACTTGTACATCTCCAGGCTCTATTCCCAACCAAATCTGTAGTCCCTTGCCCGTATAATAAGTAAACCACAGAGCCCTCCTTTCAAGTTCATGGAGCTTTCTTCAAAGTTCTGAACTCCAGAAGCAAATTTGTTGGCTTCCTCAGCCCTCTCGCTTGAGTAGAGCTCCTTGGAATACTTAACTTCCTATGACTGTTCTCACTTGCTTTCACGTTGTCTCAGCTGCATTCTACGTGGAAATAAACCCTTTATATCATGCTCAGTAAATTACTTTAAAACATCCAAACAGGATTTTTCATGGCTGATTTTTACTGGTTTAGCCATATTGATTTGAATTGTGCTGTTAAGACAGACGTGTAAATTTTGTAGAGCCTCACCTAATGCAGGAATTACAGACAAGAACAACCATTAGAAGAAGTTTTGAAGAATAAGAACGGGAGAAGTAATGTTGGTTAAGCAACTGTTTTGCCATATAATAATAAATTTAAAAGTTTACCAAAGAACTGGTACAGTGCATGGCAGCCTGATGGGGAAGCTTTTCAGAAATTGCTGTATGTTAATGGAAGGAACAAATCTGTATATTGACTTAAAATGTATTCTCTTTATCACGTGTTCTGGCCTACCTGATGATTTTTTGCGCCGTCCCTTAGCACATTTTGCAAAGCAATGGAAAACCAGAATCTTTCTGTTGTTGCTGCTTTCTGTCTTAACAACCAGCTCACTGAACCACGTGCCCTGATTGGAGAGTCTTCAGTTCTCCCAGGTTATCTCTGCCGTTTATCTCATTTGTTGTTGACACTGAATATCTGTCACTCCAGTCTTCTCCCTTACTTTCTCTTGTGGTCTGTTGTGTTCTACATCTACTGTCTACCTTCCCAATAGAGTTTGCTAATGTAATTGGTTTTTACTTCCTTTAGTTTCATAGTTTACATAGAGGTAGAAACATCTTAAATCTTCATTATGTGCATCCTTACACACTGGAAGAAGTCACAGTTCTTTAAAACACTGCATTTTTAGTTGCTACGGAGACACCAGCATGAAATAATACTCTTTGTGCTTCCAGTTTCTTTGCTAATTATTGTTAAAAGAAGCTGGGAAGATATAAAGCTTTGGGAATTTGCTGCTATTAATTTCATTTTATTTCAATACAGTTTGATCTGTTTTATTTGGTTCAGAATGCATTTATGTCACTAAGTTTCTTTAGAGATTCACTGATTACTGTGGAGCTCTGAGGTTAATTGAGTAATAATTAGTAACATGTGTTGTCTGGTAAAAATGAATTAAAATTGAATAGAATCCAAAGGAAACACTCATTCTCTTTTTATCGTATGAAACTCACCTCGCCCTGTTACTCTTTTGTGACTGGTCAATACTCTTCAGCATTCCAGTTCTCCTTCAGTGCTGTTCACCTGTCTTATAAAGCTGCACCCCTTTCTTAATCTCGCACAATCTATTCTCCCACACATGTTGCATCTAGCTGTAATTTATTTGAATCTCTGCCTTATGGAGCCAATTTAGATTTAAGACTGTTCAGTGTCCATTTGAAGTCAATTTGTCCTAGTTTGTTCCTGCCAGTGTACTTATATGTTCAGTGAAGACTTTGTATCTATCTCTAGGAATAATACAGAGTCTGAGTCGCTGTAGAGCAGGTGGTGACATTTTTGTCTTTTTTTTCTGACTTTGCTTTGGTAATACCATTCCTTTTTTTTTTTTTTTTTCCCTTTTATGGCTGTTTTGTGAATGTCAAAAGCAATGAAAACAGTAAGAAAATGATGGAACTTCATCACAAGAAGAAAATATTTTTCATACAGGTGGCTTATAGTATCACAGATTGGAAAAGGCTGGAAGGGACCACTGGAGGCAGTGCAGTCCAACTCCCTGCTCCAAGGAGGATTCCCTGGAGTGGATTATTCAAGATTGTGCTTTAGTCTGCTTTCAAATATCTCCATAACCTCTCTATATAGTTGTATTCCATGAAAATGTAATTACCAATTGAAATTTATGAGGTTATCCCTGCTGGACACAATCAGAAATATTTTTTTAAAAATTATCATGGGCCAGTCTAGGTTTGAAAAGTCTGCATGGATATTTTATAATATCAGTTGTTAGCTTTAAAAAACATGATAATCCTTGTAATAGGGATGTAGGAAAGAGGCAGAGTGTGCTGTCTGTCAATACTGACCATGGAACTGAGTGCAGAAAAGTCATTTCTTGGACACAATTCTCTGCACAGAAGCCTGTTTGCCCTTTCTGCTCTATTTTTCCTAACAGATTTAATAGCTGAAATTTTAGGGCAATCATATTTAATATTCTCACAGAAACTGATGTGTCTTTCGTAGCAACTAATTAGCCAGCAGCCTTCTAGCCATCATAGTGGTGAGCTGGAGAAAAATGGTTTTTGAACTTTGCATATGGAAAGAATTGAGAGAAACTGCTTTCTTCCACAGAAAAAGAATATTTAGACTAGACAATATAGAAACTAGGAGGTTCTTTTATCTTCAACCATGCTGTACTTATTGCAATACATATTTTTTATTGTGTCACCATTTTCTGGCTTTTGTATAAGCATACCTAAATAGCATATGTGTCTACACATCTATGTAAATGAAGTGCAAATCTATATTTTTCCATTTATAGACAGATATTATTCCATATATATATATGTATATAAATGTCATTGGCTGTTACTTTGTTTCTCTTTTCACTTTTATTAATGAAGAAGAGTTATTTTTGCATTAAAGCCACTAGATTAGATAGATGTTTGATTGGCTAATCTCAAGTCTGTGACATGCCAGGAAATGTGGGGGCTCATCTCCGGTTAAAAATGCTTTTTATGGGCAAATGTAAGATATAAATAGCTCTTGCTTAACCAGGTATGCTTAGCATGAGAGATCATATTCCATATTGGAATGGCTGCTTTAATTTGGAATGGTGGAAATGATGCAAATGCATGGTGTGCAAGTTTCTGATTTAAAGCTGGGAGACCGCTTGATTTACTCTTGTCTGCAGGCTAGGAATAGCAGTAAGCTTATTTTGACTATAAATGGAAAAAGTATGACATAAAAGTCACACAGTAAAACATTTTGCTTATATCCATTGGAACTTGTTTAGCTGCATAACTCTGGCAGTTTCTTTGAATATATCTTTCCCTGCGTATGCCATCTCTGCCTGTGTTCTGTGCCACTACATTTCATCTGCACAGTTCTCTCATTTATCTTTTTCTCGTTCCCTTGACTAAACCAGAGCTCTCAATCTATCGTGACAGTGTGTGGATGTAAAAATTACAAGAAATGACCCACACTAGACAAGTTTATCACAGCTCTTTCTGACTGAGTCATGAGGAAGGTTCTTATTTTGATTCACCTGCTAGACCCTGTGTCTATTCATTGATTTATGTGTAGCAGGGAATGTTAAGTTACCCAAAATGAAGTGTGTGATCCTTAGGTTTAAGTAAGGAAAAAGAGGAATACATTTTCCCATTCTCTAGCTATAGGTTGTGTATTACTTCATTCTAGAACTCTCGAATACATACTACAATTTTATGCTTTAGCAATCCTTGAGTAATTGCATTATGCAAAACAATTTGTAAGACCCTGAGTAAGGGGAAGATCTTGAGCCTGAACAGTCAGAAGCAAAGCAGTTAAAGGTTGGGATAAGATTGAATGACCTGCATTAAAATTGCACTTAGTTAGTGATAAAAGATGGGAAATTAAGGCATGCTTCCTAAAGCGGAAGTGGCCAGCTCAACTAATCACTGAGGAGTTTTCCCTCTGTTTTTTTATCATAATTACAAAGGAGTAATTGTTAATACATTGGCAGGGACATCAATAAAAATAGCTTTTGACCTGAAGTTCCTCTTGTTTGTGATAGGCACAGTCATTTTGTTCACCAGTTTGTGCAGTGTTACCTAAACCAGATAAATAGTTCTGGTTGGTATGGTATGCTGTTTTGTACGAAGAATCCCTTAGGATTTCTACAGCTAATATAAGAGCTTCAGAGTATTATATATATCTCCATAACACAAGGTGTGGAGAGCTCCAAACTAGCCAGAGCTGGTGTCTGCTCCCAAGAGCTGACCTAGCTAGAGCACACGGAATACTCCCCTGTGCCGCAGTGGTGTTTCAGATAACATGGGGAGCTCTGCCAAGCACCTGCAATTCAGAACCAAATGGAGCCCTGCAGGCATGTTCCTATTCTCCAAGGCATTAGCTCGGGTACAGACCTTGCTCCCTCCTGGGAGGCAGTGGATTTCACTAAGAGCAAGGAAAAACTCATGGAGAGTTTTCATCTTCAGGATCCATGGACTTGGAAGCAGCTTGAGCCCACAGGACGACAGACTTAATGGAATGTGTGCTTTACATGAGTACCTCTGTACAGAGGTGGCTTTCTTGGTCCACTTTCTCACAGCATGTGGGCTACACTTATGCGGTCTGAATTGTAGTATTGCAAAAAATTTGTTGTCCAGAATGCCATGTGGAATTTTCTCATGCATTCCAGGACTAGGAAGATGGAGAAACATTTCCCTTGACTTGCTAGCCTCAGGGACCTTCTGAGGTTCTTTTTATCTTGAGCTTTCCTATGACCTCTTGATCACAGCATGTATTTATTCAAAATTAAAGTGTATCAGTGTGTGAGTGTGAGCTCAAGCTGGCATGTCCATGGTGACTTTACAGTAGATATTGCAGGCACAAATAATAGAACCTTTAACTTTAACAGCACCTGGCAATAAGGTAGCCTTGAAAATATCTACCCCTCATGAAGCCTTCAGTGAGGACTAAAAATTTTATTCCTTCTGTGTGCTACAGTTTCATTTCCACGTCCATAAGGCAGGCACTTTTCAGGTTTTGAAAATCCTGTCTTAACTTTTTGTCAGTACTTGCATAAAAAACGATGTGATGTAATTTGTTCCAGGCTATGATCAGCATAGACAAATGAATTTTATACCACCACTCATTTTCCTAATGTAGTCTGGTATGCTGGAATAATAGTGGTCATGGTTGCTCAGTCGAAATAATTTCTGTGATTATGAATTAGTTTGAAGTTGACATCACCTAATTAGTCTTTCAGGGGAATGACAAACCCTTCAGGTGGATGGTACAGCATGAGTGTGGGTTTTACACATTGCTGCTGCTTCTGTTTACCTGGATGAACCTTTCAAGGCAGAAGATGATGCAGGTGAGAAAATGGCACAAAAACAGAATTACAGAACACGCTGTGCTGGTTTCAGCTGAGACAGGGTTAACAGACTCTAGGGACTGAGCCTGCAAGTGCTTACAGGGAAGAGCAGCACTTACTGCTGGGAGTAGCCCAATTGATTTCTGTGAAGCAATAGAAATCAATGTGGCTGCTCCCAGCTGAAAGCTCTACAGGACAGATTCTAGGCTATCTACAACCAGACATGCACTTAGAATTTTAGCAAAACCTTAGTAATGCCTGTTAGTGTGCACTGTTTAAGCTTTAATCTACGTTTTTGAAAGACTGATTTAATTTTGTAATTTATTTTGGTAAGGCATGTGTGGTTTGGAGGTTTTTTTAACTACCTGCATTTTGTCCCATGGGTTTTCCAAGACAAGCTGGAACACATCATTGAAATCTCCTAAGCAAAGGGCAGGATTCATTAAAACCTCCTAAAATCTTAGCAGATACTTCATTAGAATACAGGGATTATGTTCAAATAGCATGCAAACCTTTATTTGTTATTCTTTCTTTCCCGAAGCCCATCAAAAACCTTGTTTATGAAAAATAACAATATTTCACAAGAACTTTCAAAACAAATTAACCTTTGTGTGGAGACCAGGCTTGGAAATGCCCACCCCCAGAGGAGAGTTTTTTGTAAGTAATGGGCTCGTGTAAAATTGGGTAAGCTGCAGTACTGATCAGTAATCTCAATCAATGCACTCAGATGTAATAGCACTCCCAGTCTTTTCATCCATTCCTGCCCACAAAAACCAGAGTGATTGTTTTACATGATAGGTGCACGTGTTCAGGACCATGTTATCACTGTCTCCTTTTCAGGCTTTTTGGCAGAAGCACAATTACAGCTATGCTTATCTCATAAAAAACCCCGAAGTTTTACCAATTGCAATATGTTTCTCTAAAATCCAGATACCAAGATTCTTTAAAATTGGAGAGCACTTCATAAATTTGACTTCAGTGAATGAGATAGTGATATATGTAGGAATTTATCAGATGTGAGAGAGACCTGCAGTTTGCTAACAGCAAGCCCCAGACTGTCTAAATCCCTGTACGCAGCCTCCCGGCACGGAGTGCACACGGGTTCATAACAGCCACACTGGAAATGTAATAACTGCAGCTGTAATGTGCTTTTACAGATCTGATTTTTCATTTTCATGCGAGAAAGGGTGAAAACACAGGCTGGAGGCTTGCTGGAGACTTTGCACTTGGAATAAAAATATCAGTTTGGACTGAAGCATGAGGTTATTGATTGTAGAGCTAAAGGTTAAACCTGTAGCAATGACATGCTTGAATTAATGACATGTTGAAGAAAACCACTTCTAAATTAAGGACATTCCATCTATTTCCCACAAGAAGTTGTTACAAGGACACGCAGAAGATCAGTGGCAGAATTTGTATTATCTTCTGATATTTCATGTTGAACAAATATGCATTTATTTTGTTAACTGCAAACCACACAGCTTGTTGGTGTCATATTCCAGCTGGCAGATGTAACTTTCCATAGTCATAAGTGGCAAATCATTAGCAATAATTGTGAATATTTTCAGATTTGAGGATGAATAACAGCATTTAATTTGGAGAGTAAATACTCCAAATAGTTTTAAAATTAAATATTTTAAAATAAAAATATCGAAGAAAAAATTGAAGACCAGTATAAAAGTTGTATTTCTAAATTTTTTTGTGAATCTTACATTCAACTTGTAACATAGGAAATTATTGTGTATAACTGAGAGCTGCTAGATACAAACATGTTCTCAGCTTTAGGAGTCTGAAGGTAATTGCCCACTACTGACATCAGCTTTTTGGAGCTGGTGAGTTTTAGGCGTGAGAATTGTGGTGAAAAGGGACACCTCTAAACCTGGAGGTGTGGTGTTTTCATGGATATTGGCCATGGATAGCTGTGATGCTACTCATGTTTACCTTGTTTCACAATTCCTTATTAAAAGATGATGAACAATATATATCAAGCATGAGAGCTTCTACCCTTGAATAACATGATCTGCTGTTGTCTATGGGAGATTTGGAGCACCAATTTTGCTTTTGACCTCTGGTAACTCGTTTTCCCGCTTTTGCTGTGGATTGACAGATACTGTTGTTAGCTTCAGCTTCAGCTCCAGGATGTTGGGGCCAAAGGGAAAAACATCCTAAACCCAAAAGGGCTAAGTCCAAAGACCACAGTTTTAACCTTTGTGTCAAGGCCTCTTGATACACAAATCTGGGGACTTTGGCTGGCTGGAGTGAGTTCTATTCCCCATAGCACAGTGTCTGAAAATTGCCCCCTGTGATCTGGGGGAAGGAAATGCAACACACAGCCCCCCAAACCTGACAGATCAATCTCTACACAATAACTAATAGCAGAAGAGTTAATATTTTGTAAGTTTTGCAAGAAATGTTGTCTATTAAAATTTAAGAAAATGGTGAACTGCTAAAAAAGCAAATTCAGAAATATAGTATATAGTGAACCTGTCACTAGGAAGACATTCATTTATGCTTCATGTGCATGCATTTATTGAAGGGAAAATAATATGCTTGCCACACTTGTCACACAGAAATGAGCTATATTGTTCATTAAAATCCAGTGTAGATTTCTAGAAGCAGAGCTTTTATTAAAAAAAAAATATATTTAAAACACCCAAGCCCTCATAAAATTTGCTTGAATTTAAGCAAAGTTTAGTCACAATTGCTGCATGAATTTCTTACTTGGTCTACTAAAGCAGAGAGTTATAAAGAAATTCAGAAAGTTGTTAAAATGCTGTTTTTAGGACAGTTTTGTGATAGATCCAGCTATGACCTGTCATGTAATCATTGAAAAAAACTAATCCAAAATGGCAGGAATCTGAAATTTCCCAAAGGGACTGAAATGTTGAATGAAGGGCTTCAAACAAAGAGTTTGTTTAAAATAGAACATTTCAGTGCTGGCGGCTGTTTTAAGTGAGTTTGGCTGGATACTCAGATGAAGCAGAAAGTACTGAAGAAAAGCTGTCATATAGAAATGGTGACAAGAATGAGAAATATCTCTCTTGCATTGAATGATCAACTTTTACCAAGAAAACTAAAAAGATGTCAGGAAGACAATTCTGAGCACACAGTACCTTCATGCTGCTAGTTTATGTCTTACAGCAACAACAATGAAAGTATAGACTATTGAGATGAACAAAAATATTTTTATTTTTGTTCAGTGTTTTCTCAAGTACTTTCCATATTTCATAACACTATTGAATAAACTGAACAACAGACAACAGTTGTGGGAGGAATAGAATTGATGTGTTATTTTGTAGGGAAATGTTGTAAAACAAAGGCAGGAAATATTGAATATAGCTTAGGTAAGGTTTGAGGTAGGGAGTGCAGATTTATTTAGATTTAGGGAATAAATGCTGTTGAAGTAGTTAGAACAGTGACAATTTCAGGTCACTTAAAACCAATTAAATTCAGAGAGCTAGCTGCTACAGGGAAAAAAACAAACAGAGACCTCACTAAGTTTGTTTAGATTTCATCTGTCATGAGGGCAATCTCGCACTGAGCCCCCTCCAAATTTGGTGTGGTCAGCTGATGAACACTGAAATAACACTGGTACATCAAGCCAGTGTGTCCTTTCCTAATAAAAAATGCACCCGAATTGGGATCTTGTCACAAAATTACACTGAAAGCGTTGTTTTGTGATTGCCAGCAGGGAATGTACATATTAGTTTTCTATGCTGAACAGTTCTGGGCTTTTGAAGGGTTTCTAACAGATAAAATAGGAAATCACCTTGAAATTACAGTGCAGAAATTGCTGTTCTAAATCAAAACTGATGATGTGAAGTAGGGCATTGGTTTAAATCCTTTTGCTTGAAAATATTGCCTTGACAAAACCCTCTCAACAGACATTCAGAAGCACATTTGTGCATGTTGGCTGGACACCTGATTTAATATAACTTGTGCAGTCTATAGATTTCTGAGTTTATTTTTACAGCAGTTACTGCTTTCAAAGGGCTATGCTGTTGGAACAAATTGTTTTTAATTCTCAGCTAAATCTGAATCTTTTGCAAAGCAAATCAGCTCTGCTTTGATATTTTTGAGAGGTGTAATAGCACAAGGAATTTGTACATTTTCCTAACAGTCACACTGATCTTCTTTCCTGGAAAATCAGCATGGTGAGGGCGTAACAACAAGAATCTGATAATATTTCTCAAGAAAGACTGAATTAGGTGATGGTCTAAATAATTAATTAAGTGCTACTACTTGCAAAATGGAGATTAAAAACAAAGAAAAATCTGTAGCAAGTTTGCTCTGTATTTTTGAATTTGGAAGAGTACACGTTTTCAATACACCCTCCATATTAACTGTGTGATACTACAAGCAGAACATATCCTTTTAATTATTCATTTTCCTTATATACACCTCCTGGTATTTTAATTAATTAACATTTTGGTGTCTATTTTTGTTGGGCTCAATATCTAAGTTTTTTATTTTTACAGAAGAAATCCATTGAATCTTGTTTCTGAGCTTCTAAAAATATTTTCCCTCTCCCATAGATCTTGTTTTGTTTGTAAATTCTAGCAGCTATTTCATAGGCCATTTTAGACAGCAGATGTCATTTGTTTACCTAATTCACTTCTTGAGGTTTCATGTGTAAATATATGGCAAATACAGTATTTTTCCCTGGCCTGCCAACTTTGGGCAAAAGTGAGTGCATCTGTCATGTCTCTCAAAGCCAGCAGCAGCTTCTGACATTGCCATCCACACTGGTAATTTTCCTTTATTGCTTCTACTGCATTGCTTTTCAGCTCCTGAATTCCACCCCTAGAGGTGTGCCAGAGATGCCACAGGCTTTCCACTGCTATGGATGTCCTACCCAGGGCAAGAGGAGCCCTGGCTGCACCCGTATCTAGCAGCCTTTCTCTCCTGCCTGGCTGAGAATCTCAGTGAACAATTCTCTCTTCATGTTTTTCTGGCACAGAACACAAACTGTGGCTCCTAAAGATGGTGTGTGAATCATACCTGCTGATGATAATTTATCTTACAGGTCACTTTATATTTCTCTGAGTTCTTACGCTGCTGGAAAGTATACTTGATATTGGTTCCTTGTCTTAAAATGAAATTGGTTTGTGAAAATTAGTTTTAGAAAATATGTTTTCCAGTTCCAACAAGTTCAGGTCACTGACAGGGCCACTCTTGAAATTATTCATCTACATTCTTCTGTCAAGAGCTGGTAGTAAATAAGAACATCCATTTAGGAACTGGTAGTACTGCAAACAAATAGTATCTTCAAATCAATTAGGGGGAATTGTGCTCCAGGTTTGGCCTTTACCAGCTGATTGCTGCTGAACCCTTCCTCCACATTGATACAGCAATTTGTTAACAAACAAATGCTGGCCAACTGCTAGACTGGATTGACAGTCAGAAAATACGATAATATGGTTTGGGTTGGGAAGGATGTTAAAAATCGCCTTGTTCAAATAATCCTGTGGTGGGCAGGGACTCCTTCCACTGTCCCAGCTTGCTCAGACCCCCATCCAGCCTGGCTTTGGATACTTCCAGGGATCCAGAGGCAGCCACAGCTTCTCTGGGCACTCTGTGCCAGGGCCTCCCCACCCTCACAGGGAACAATTTCTTCCTTATATCCAATCTCAATTTACTCTCTTTCAGTAAAAAAACAGAGCCCCGAGTCTGGTCCTAGAAGCCCTGGTCAAAATATTGTGTCTTAGAAGCACCCTCTATGTACTGAAAAGCTGCTGGAGCAGCTCTCAGCACCTTTCTTCACAGGAGAGCTGTTCCATCCCATCCACAGTTTTGTGTCCTACTCCGGACCTGCTCTAACAGGTCTGTCTCTTCCTAGCCCAAGGGACCAAGAACAGGTCACGGTACTCCAGATGGAGTCTCATGAGAGGAAAGATACTTTTTTACTATCTGAAATTGGATTAGGATCTAATTCTGTCCAGCTGTGACTCTATAACTTTCAGTAATTTAAGGACCACGCAAGAGCCTGATAGGAGATTGTCTCCTATTTTTAGGAGAAATTAAGGAAATTGTTGTCCCACATGTGTTCATGAAAAACAAGAAGTTTTTTTCGGGATGCTTAAAGGTGAGAGGGTAGTTTCTGAATGAGGAACATAATATGCCAGTCTCTTTGAGAAAGCAAAAGTCAGAGTAAGAGTCTGGACAAAGGATATGATTTCAGATAAAACAGCTATGTGAGCATCCTAAGGCATCTTAGATGGGATGAAAGAGGCTTTTTTGAAGTCGATCAAAGCATGTCTATGAAACGCAGTATTTTATTTTTGTACATCTGCCTTGAAAGCAGTTGACTGTTGGGTCCTTCTTGCCTGGAGTATTGTAAAAATCAGTAACACTGATTGTGTCTTGTGATTTCTGCCTCCTGAAACCTTGTTGCTTCAAAAGAGAATAGTATTTTACATACAGGGTAGAGGTCAACTTTCAGAATATTCTGTATCCTGATCTGAGTTCTAACAAAAAGAGGAATTAATTTTTTTACTAGAATGTCTGGTAAGATTTTGGGTATGAATTTGGGAGAAATGTAGTGACAGGTATTCAAGAATTTTTTGGCATGTAACAGAATGTGACCAGGAGCTCAAGACCATCAAGGTAACCATAGCACTAGCATTTATATGCACAGGTCACTTTTAATTCTGAAAGCAGCAGCAAGACTTTGGACCTTGCTTAGCTGGAGGTAGTAACTTCAGCTACATCCCTTGGGCATTCTTTTCTATCATCTGTCATGTTTTACTGAAATACTTTTTAAAAGTATTTAAAAAACTTATATTTTTTGTTTTCTCTTCCTTGGCTGATTTCCTTGGATTTGTTTGGCTTCTGACAGAGAGAATTCTCCTTCTCTTTTCCTTCTTAATATTAGTGTACAGGTATCATTCCTGGAAATGATCCAAGGGTTTAACATGGCCGAGTTGCAAGAGAAAAAGCTATGATGTTAATTTAATATACATAAATATGCTTCCAGCTTGGTTTAGAGAGCTGAATCTTGTATAATTATTCTGATTTAGTCTGCCACAGGCAAAATGCTTTTATTTCATCCTCTATAGCAGCTTTTGTGATGATAACTTTAGAAAAGAACTGACTTTTTTTGGTTTTTTTTGTGAAGCCAATCCTTCTGTTTCTGGTCTTAATACTTTCTTAAATTTCTGCCACATCATTCTCCTTTTTGTCTTTGAATTATGGTTTTCAAATATATGGTTATCCATTTGTTACCAATACATGCAAGAGTACATTTCTTCCAAAAATCCTCCAGTTTCTTTCAAATTTGGTATACAACTTTCACAATTCCAGAGTATTCTTATGCAGCTTTCTCAATTAAACAATTTTTTCAATTTATATTCACTCTTGTTTTAGGGATGGTTTGTTCAAGCTAATAATAAAGGCATTGGGAAACATTTTCCATATTATTAATTAGATAATTCACTATGCATTTTCATACATTAGAATTCAGCTTTTGGTAGCAAAACCAGAAAACATTGACTTGTGATGTAATAAAAGTGTGTGTGATTGTAATTTAGAGATTGTTTAAACCAGGAGAACAACCATTTTAGCAGGATTTCATTCAAAAATGAATGAAATGAGGGGATTTTAGAGAAAAATCAGAAAAACAAAATCATAGAGATTGAATAAAATTTCTGCATAGTGTGTGGGACAAATAATCATCTCATAGATGCCAATAACATATTTGTAATTAGTATTACAGTACAGCAATTGGAATTTAATTGGTGAATCACGCCTCCCCACCCTCAGGTGAACTTGGAATCTGCAGCCTTCTGACTGGTACAGAGACTACAATCAGCTGTGGCTAGATTTGCATGTTTTGGTCTTATTGCTGGGAATATAGGATTGTAAAACAATACATTTTAAAGCACTTTAAAAGAGGGATTTGAATAATTTAACATTTCCCTGTCTGCACACTTAGTAATAATGTTTGAAGGCAATGTTTGTGCTTGGTGTTCCACTGTGCCAGATTCTGAGAAAACATTTGTGAACTCAAAATCTATTGTGTGCAGTACATAATTCCTAAATCAGTGGGCAGCTGGGACATTACCCATGGAAACTAAACAGAGGGGGCCCACACTGTGGGCCCTCAGTTAAAGGATAAATGGTGAGATTTAAATCAGTTTGTGAAGTTGTTTCAGATATAAGCAGAATTCATGTGCAAACAGGAACTTAGGGCTTGAAAAATGAGTTGGAGATATTTCCCTTCCCTATTTCACTGCCAGTTTCAGAAGAGCTTTTCGTTTCCTAGGATGCTAAAAATATTCAAACCAATGTCAGAAGTTTCACTCCTTTTTTTCATTGATCAAGTTGTGCAAAGAAAATGCAGACCGCTGCACTCAACCTATGGAGTTGTTACTGTGACCTACACACAAACATAGAAAGAACAGACCTTTCAGCCCAACTAGATTTTAATTCAGATTTAAAACAATCAAAGAAGACCATGGAAAATCAAAAGTTGAGCCTTTCCAGGAGAAACCCATTTGCTTCCCCTCTGCTGTGGTCTACACAAAATAGTTGCTGTCTCCACATTCATAGGGAAATTATTAGGCACATAATTTGCCCAATAGAGAGAAAGCAACAATATTAGAGGATGGTTTTCACTTCATAGTGAATGATGACTTAGATTTATTGAAAATAAATCCCCAAAAAGTCTTGAAATAATTAACAAAATTCTCACACAATCTGAAATGTAACTAGAACTTCTTAAATGTATGGACAGGTTTCTGTGGTGTGTATCAGCTTGGGGTTGGGTTTAGGTAAGTTGCACCAAATTTTCCCTCTGACACTCTCGCCTTTATGGTACATTTTAGTTGGATTGAGGTGCCAAGTAATTAAATGAGCCTCCATAGCCTTTGGGTTATGCCTGCACTACAAAAATCACATCAGCTGTAGCACCTGCTCTGGTTTGAAAATTAGAGAAAACACTGCTTTTGAAAGAATCTGTTAACTGAGCAGAACACAAGTGACACAAGTGACTTGCAGAGGATAAAAGGTCAATTTTAAAATGAGCAGCTTTCCCTGTCATATTTTACCCTATTGAACCTTAAGTACTGCTAGGGTAAAATTTTGAAAACAATTTGGGATTAACTGAAATTAACTAATATTCCTGGTCTAATGTAGGACTGTTTTCAAACAAATTTTACCCATGTGTGAAATCAGTTTTCTGAAATTATCCAGTAAACTGCAAGTCTTGTTTAGTGCTGAACTGTAAAAGCCTGATATTTGGGGCAGACACTGCAGACCTTCTTACTCTGACTTTTGATGAAAATGTCAGACAATACTTTTAAGGCTGAGTTTAGGATCCAAATCTCATAAGTGGGTGTCTTTAGTGATCCAGAGTTGTCCTTTGTTTTATATAGCAATTTCGCCTAACATTTACCCACCTGATAAGCAGCTTTTCCTCCTCAGGCCTAAATAAGCAAAGCTCTCCAGCTCTTCTTATGAGATATCTATTTCTCTGACCTGGTCCAGGGTCTAGTCTGAATTCATAGTCTTTGAGATGTGTGATAGCCCAGATGAGGTCTCACACATCTTCTTTAAAAAAAATTAGCTTTATTTATTAATCTCTGTATTGTTTGCTGGGAAGGCTGAAAAAGGGTAAGGATTAAAATTATTTTTTCTATGTTCCATTATTTTGGGATTCTTTTGTCTATTGTGGCTAATATGTTTTTGTCTTACTCTTCCTCAGCAATTCCTCTCAAGTTTCTCACTGCAAACATTCTGGTTATTGGTCCTCAAGGGTATGAGCTTGCATTTGAATTTATTTCCATTTCTAATGCTGCTTTCCTTGAAGTCATCTGGATTGTGTGCCATCATCTTGTGATCCTTCCCTTCGCTAATTCCTTCCAATTCTGAGTCACAAATTTTCCACATATTTTTTTGTTGCCTAATGACTGAATAAAAATTTAAGAAATTAAAATTTCAGAAGTCCTTCTAGTTGATCACATTGCCATGCCCCTTTAGACAATTCCTTAATGAGGTCTTCTCCAGTATTTTATTCATGCTGGTTTATAAAGCCAAAATAGAGTGGGTTGTGTTTGTTTCTACAAATATATTTTACTCATTTGTTTTACTTATGCCCTGGGCTGGGCATAAGTCTGCCCTGCCAAATTAATTGACTATCATTGGTAAATGATTTCCCATTGATTTAATTATTCATTCAGCTCTATGACTAATTACCGTTCAATATTTTGTTTTTACTCATTATTGAGGGTCTATTGGACCTAAAGATCCCTTCTTGAAAAGTGTGGGTGTTTCTCACTGAGATGACATTGGTATTTACAAATTCGGTAAAGCTTGAGACCATTCTCACTCCATGTGTGACGAGGTACACAATATTGTTCTGCTGTAGTTTCCACTTTACCTCTACTTTATCAGCCTTGTCTGCTTTGTTTTTTGGTTTTTTTTTGTTTTTTTTTACATTTAGCCAGTCTCTTTTCTGCTAAAAACAGAAACCCAAATGATTTGCTTGCAGATCAAACCTAGATTATCCTCCATTTCCAGTACATCCTCTTTTCTTAGCAGCAAGCTGCAGCTTTCCCAGTTTTCAAATTCTTTATTTCTTTATTTTTTTTATGGGATGTGCCTCATCTAGATTTATCCCTATTTCTGGACTTAAGACAGAGGCTTTTTCTTGTTGTTGGTAAATATTCTGTTGAAGCTTTTATTATTTTTGTTTATACAAAACAAAATTCATTCACTTAGGTCTCATTTTCCTATTTGCTTCCTGGCCTTAAAGTATCCATTGCTAGATCCCATGGTTGAAAGGATACTTTGCTATACGTTTCTGTATCACTAGACAGAAAAAGCAATGTTTTTTTCTTACTATTTGTAGTTGTTTTCCCATAGGGAACATCTTCTAGGTTGTCATACAACTGACACTAAATCTTTTCTAAACCATTGATGAGGTTTCTTCCTGTGCTTTAGTCTATCATACAATGCCAAAGGTAAAATTTCTCATTTAATCTTATTACTGGTGCCAGGGGATTAATGTCAGGTGGCACTTGTGGTGACAGTGAAAAGATTAAAAAATAATTCCATTAAACTTGTCTTCTGTATTTGATGCTTGAACCGTTAATAAGAGGGATTACCTTCTTTATAGGCCCGGGAAAAAGCTCAGCATAATTGTCTTCCTAACCAAAGGCCTACTTACTTCTATACAGGAAAGATTATATTCCATAAAGATCTCTGATTAAGACGTTCACAGTGAGTTTAGTCACATTAGGCTAATGGGAAAGATCAACATAAGAGTTCCTTCATTTTCTGAGGATGAACATTATAGGTTTTCTGAAAGTGCACAAACATAATTGAAACATACTCTCTTTTGAAATTCCATGTTTCCTTATAATTTGGATTATTTTATTTCTTCAGCCCAATTTATCAGTAGGGAAAAGGTAAAAAGATAAGTAAAAAGAGACAAAAATATTTACAAAAAGAGTCCTATTGCAGTTTTGCTTTAGTAATTTACCTACACTCTCATTTTTCCATTGCAAGGATAAGTAGAGTTTTAAAGATCCACCAGAAACTCTCAGACATTGCATGCAGGCTGACAGCAAAGAATAATTTATTATCATTTTTGTATCTTGGAAATGAAGGAGAGAGGCATGGTCTATGCAATGAAGTAGACCCTAGTTTCAGTGTTTTCATCACATCCATGCTTCTAAAAAAGTGGAGAGAATCTCTCTTTTTTAAAAGGTACAATCAGCACATTGTGTGTGCCCACTTTTCGAGTACTTTGTCCCTGCTTTTGCTGCATGGCTCCATCAGACTTGTTTTGCTGCATTTCCTTCAGTTGACTGCAGACTCAAATTCACTTAGTACTGAAGCAGAAGCCCAGAGTAAAGGAGTTCTCACATTTTTTTATTATTATAATTAATCATAATATGTGTATTTAAGAATAGATATTCTGTGCTGCTGTAGTAATAAGCAGTGATAGTAGTAAATACTATTTTTGAAAGTGTCTACAGTTGTAAGAATCTATTCTGTGATAGAATTTTAGAAATCATTATCTAATGCTGAATTGCAATTCTAAATATTTAGTGGCATATTATATTTTTCCTGAGTAAAATTCAAGCTACAGCAGTTTTTCAATTCATCATCAGAATTTTGTTGGGAACCCTCATTGCCTGAGGAAGACTTAAATTTATAACAGAGTCAGCACAAGGTTAGCTGCCAGCCTTCTTCCTTTTCTGTAGCAAAGAAAATGTTATTTCATCACTGCTGAGGAGAGACTAATGAACTGGCACAGATATTAATTTTACATCTTGTTTTAATACTTCTACTGAAGAATGAGTAAGGAAAAAATCAGGGGATTTTTTTTTTTTTTTTTTTTTTTTAAATTTGTCAGATTATAGCCAGAGATTCTAGATAAACATTTCTGTTACATTTTATCTCTATTTTACCAGAACATCCTTCTCTCAGTTCTCAGTAGGTGTTTTGTTTACCATGTGTTCTGGCCTGATTGCCTAGGCAAGAGTCCACTTCCCAAGGATTTACATGACTGAAGCTTAGATTGATGTGATAGTGGGACCAAATATCACAAACCTTCAATGGCTGGGGACTATTTGTTCCTGTTTTCAAACCAATGCAGGTAATTTGCATTCGTAGCTGCTTGTGCATCTGTCTTCCTGAAATATGGACTATATAAATTTGTTGGAAGGAATGTTGGGAGTAATATCAGAGAAGGGGGTAGAAACCCCCACCAGAAATTCAAACAATGAAAGGTGGAGGGAGATAGAAAGGCAGGCAATGGGATCCACCCATGTCTAGATAAGAGCAACAGGTCCATGAGAGAGGCTGAAAAACTTGTATAGAGCAGGAAAGTCTCCTGAATACAGGGCCAAAAAGATTTGCTATGACTCTGGTGGAAAATAGTTTATAGGATTTATTTATTTATTTGTTTGTTTGTTTATTAAATAGTAAATACGATTGGAAATACAGTTCCAAAACGTTTTCCTCTGTAAGCAGAAATATACCATGTAGCTCTTATGTTCAAACTAACTTTGTAATCTGAGATATCATGGGCTTTCTAAAATGAACAGCTTTTGCCTTTAGAAATTCAATAAGAGGGAATGCATAATGGATAAATTACTGACTAATTCTGAGTAGGGGAAATGGGAGGGAAATCTGTTGTGCTGTACCTTCATGTTAATGCTTATAGTATGATGTAAAAGCAAGTGCAAGCACATGTTGTATGGGTTTGGTTGGAAAAAAACTGTGTAGAAAGAAAATAAAGTTTAAAAATATGGTCATTTTCAGTTTTTCTATTAAGTTGAAAAGCTTGTCTTTGAGGAAGGATGCTGATGGTGTTTCTGATAATTGTTGATATAAATCTTTTCAGGAATTTAAACAGCTCTTAAACTACTATCAACTTTAGGAAAGCGTTCCAAAATTTTATACCATCTCTAATTTTCCTTGTCAGTGTTTCAATGGCTGGTTTCTTATCCTTTGGTGATGTGGACACTGGCATTTACTTGTTCTAGCTGTTATTCCCTCCTTATGTTTGCCCTTCTTGCTCACTTATTTTTACAGAAAAGTTTATATTGTCACAACATTAGTCTTGGTTTTGCCGGGTTCTGCAAACCACAGTACTTTGATATACTTTGTGAAGTAGATAATGCACTCCTATGCTCATAGCAATTGCTTTCCTCGGTATGTATTCCAACTTGAAGCCATATTTTTGAGCACAGGAGACCCAAGCAATATTTCTGATGTCCAGATGTGCTGCTTGAATGATATTTTACCTCTGACTTGTATAAGAGTATTGATCTTCCTTACCTCTTCTAGAAATATTTTGTCTGATAAACTCAATATCCTTTTCTAAAGCAGGCTTAGATTGATGATTCACAGTCACATAGACAAAGAAGTATCAGTGATTTGCTGCACATGAGAGCTGACTTTTTTACAGGAAATTTCCTCAGTCCTGAAATGCACAATATCGTACTCTATATTAATGCTATTTTAGTCCATTTTCTATATATTAACTCAAATTTTTCAAATCCTTTTGATTTCTGGATCATCTGTATTGATAACACATTATCAAAACCATTTTTATTAGCACCCTTTTCCTTAAAAAATTATATTCTCAATGACCCCTGAATAACCTGTTCAACAATAGTTCTTCAGGCTGAGCAGTTGACCTTTCAGTGCAATCACTTTTCTCTTGTCCCTTTAACCAGAATCTCAGTGTTGTTAGGCAGAGTACATGCTTAGCTTCATGCATTGGGCAAAGTGACTAATGTAAAATCAAACCTAAACCACTTCAGAATTTAACTGGAACTTAATATCTACTTTAAATCTGTGTTTCCAGTGTAAAACAGTAGCATCAATGAAAGAGAAATGGTTTCAAAAAATTTGGTATTATTATTTGGTGGGATAAGAAGAGAAGGTAAGGTGAATTACAACAGAAGTGTGGAACTACAGATGGCAGGGATCACAAGTCTCAATTTTGTCCTCAAACAGCTGAAACTCTGAGTGATTTGGTGCTCCTCCAAAGCTGAGAAACCTGCCCCACCTGTGCCCCTATGGCAAGCTGGCCTGCTTAGTGGGTAAGGAAAAGGCTGTGTGGTCTGTCAGGACTTCAGGAGAACCTTTGGCACTGTTTCTCACAGCACTCCCTGGAGAAGCTAGGAGCCCATGACTGGGAGAGGTGCACTCCTTGCTGGCTATAAAGCTGGCCAGGCTCAGAGAGGTGGTGAAGGGAGGTAAATCCAGCTGGTGGCCAGTAACAAGCGGGGTTCCCCAGGGCTCAGTACCAGCCTTGTTTGGGATCTTGACTGAGGGTATTGAGCACACCCTCAGAAAGTTTGTAGGTGGGAATGTTGGTATGTTGGAGGGCAGAGGGAGTTGGACACGCTGCATGATGAGCCAAGGCCAATTTTGAGTTTCAACAAGGCCAAGTCCTGGGTTCTGCACCTGAGTCCCAACAATCCCATGTAATGCCACATGTTGGGGCAAGAGTGTGTCTGGGTGGCCAAGGGCATCCTGTCCTGCCTCAGCAACAGAGTGGCAGCAGGACCAGGGAAGATCACCACCCTGTGTTTGACACTGCTGAGGCCACTTCTCAAATGCTGTGTTCAGTTCTGGGCTCCTCACCACAAGAAGGGTTTTAAGGCATTAGAGCATGTCCAGAGAAGGGCACCACAGCTGAGGAAGGGTCTGGAGTACAAGTCTGATGAGGAACAAATGGGGGAACTGGGGGTGTTTAGCCTGGAGAATGGGAGGGTGTAGACAGGTCAGTCTCTTGTCCCAGGTAACACATTATAGAATAGGAAGAAAAAAGCCTAATGCTTGTATCAGGGGAGGTTTGTGTTGTACGGCTTCACCTACAAGGTTGTCAGGAACTGGAACAGGTGGCCCAGGGAAGTGGTGGAGTCACCATCCTTGGAGGTATTTAAGAGATATGTAGTTGTAGCACCTGGGGGTTTAGTTTAAATATCTGACAGTGTCAGATAAACAATTTGGCTCAATGATTTCAGAGAGTTCTTCCAACCTAGATGATTTTATTCTGCTCTCTATGGTGATGTTTACAGAAATTTTATTTCTGGGTTTTCAGCCAGTTTTTTAAAAGTTCATGTTTCACCAACACTGATAAAAGTTTATTTTTTAGATGTTGTGCAGTGTATTGATTAATCTGCAAGAGCAGTTATTTCTTCATTAGCTAGAGCAGAAGGATGTGATGTATAGAAATATTATTCACTAAGAATAATAGAAATATTATTCACTAAGACTAGTCTTGTAAGCTTAATATGTAGTGGGTTTTTATAGAGGTGATTTAAAAAGAAAAATCCATCATCAGACTAATTTTTCCTAATCCAACAGCAATCAATTTGTAGCCTTTTGTTTGTTTGCTAAATGGAGGCTGTAGCCTCTCTTGAAACATTCTGGCAGCATGAATTTCCTATTTGCTGTGAGAACTTATCTTGAAATTCAGGAGTTGACATCCCTAAACAAGCTCATCTGCAAGGTATGGCAAAACTAAAAATAGCTGCAGGAGAAATTCAGCCTTGGCTCTCACAATCCTGTTTGTACGAGTTTCTTCAAAGATTGATGTGGATCACCACTGAGTGTTTTGTTGGGGAAGATCTACAGGGGATAAAAATCATGGGAAGGCATGATGGAAATCTCATGCAGTGCAGGAAAATAGGTTTCCAAACTATTCATAAACTCCAGTAATTTCATGTTGTGAGGTCAGCACTAAGTGAAGACAGGAGCTGAGGTTTTACAGGTACCCTTGATTCAAGCTCTCAGATCTTCAAATTAGAAGACATAACAGCTATTCCTTCCCACTATTCCTGCCAAGAGTCTGAAACAGATTAATTTTCTTTTAATGTAAATGGTTTTCAGTTTAGAAATAAGGGTCCACAAGGCTATGGCTGAAATTTTAAAAAGACAAATAATTTTAAGGAGCTAAATTTTTAGTGAAGAAGATAAAGTTTTGACCTTTGAATGAAAGAGCTGGCTACGTTTTTGCACTGCCCCAGCTTTGATACCGTTTCTCTAAGCCCATCTGTATCCCTACCTTTTACTACTACTACTAATCGACATCATCATAATTATAACAGTAATAATAAAAACTCTATTTATTTGACGTATTAACTTAGAATTTTTATCTAAAGGTTAAAAATTGCTTTTTGAATATTAAAAAAGGATTTTTTTGGGTGCCTATTTCCTCAGCTTTTTCAGAATTATCCTACAATTTTCCTGTCATGAAGTAAAATGGCAGTGGCACCAGAAATGAACTTTAGGGAGTCTCTTCATTTCATGGGGAACTGTCAGTTCCTGTCCTTACCCAAACTTTCTTGAGGTCAGCTTAATTCTGCTCTGATGAAAGAGCAACTATAATTCTTAAAAAATATTTGGAATATATTTTTTAATCCATGCCAAAATATGCCTCACTCTTCTCAGGCTGGATAGAATAACAATTTCCACATTTTAGGCAACTGAAGATAAAACACTTTGTTTTAAGCACACCTGGATTTTGGGGTGTTTTCTTTGTTGTTGTTACAAAACCAGTAATTGGTTTCATCCCTGTAGCTTGAAGCTACTCCTGTTTCAAGGCTATACCTTTATTCAGGTGTGTGATGATGCATCTGTGCTGCTTGCCTATGTCAGTGAGTTCATCCTTTCAGGACTGCTGAACAGAACCTAAGCATGCTCCTGATTCTCTGAGGTGGAAAAATGAAGTTTTGAGAAATTAGAGACAGCAGTGTGCGTTTTCCATGCTTTTATCTATTAGGGGTGATTTGAAGGCTCAGTGGTTATTGTGTTTTCCTTACGTTTTCTCATATGCAAATTTTAACACTTGAGTGGCACAGAGGCTCTAAATTAATAAACTTAAAAGCTAAGTAGGAAAGATTATGCTGTTCCAGGAATAACAAACGAAGTGTGACAAGGATGCACACTATATTTTAAATTATATGTAGCTAATTTGTTAATTACAGTCAAAACCAGTGTTGCTAACTTAGCTTAAAATCCCCAAATAAATCTGGGATTTGGAGCCAAAATTTAATATATGATATTCATAAACATCCTAATGACAAGAAATCTACAGGATGTGGCCCAGAATTGAAATAGACTTGTTTCCCAGCCTGTGTGGAATAGTCACTAGCAATTACACAGAAGATGACACCTCAAGTCCATCCAAGAACAGATTACCACTGTGCTGGGGGTGGTCAGAAAAGGGAATGAACTTTCCACAAGTAGTTTAGGTCTGATACAGGTAAAACCTCATACAGGTGTAATGTGAAATAGTCTAAAATAAAGATAGAAACAGTAAAGAAAACAAAAAAGCTTTCTAACTCCCTGTTAATCTCAGTTTACTCCTGCCTCAGAATTGGTCAACAGAGGAGCACCTGATCTTTCTCAGCTTTCTTCTGGCTCATGCAACTGCATGGAGGGTCAGGTTTGCAGGCAGCACTACATTCTTGCAAAGAATTTAACCTGATGCATGCAAATAAAGCTACCAGAAGACCAACTAATGTTTCTAAATTTGGATTTATTTCTGAATTGGTACAACACTGCCTAACCCGCTGAGAAGTTTTCAATTATTTCTTTACTCTGCTCTTACTGTACCTTTGTTCTGAGCTATCCTAAGCAGAGAACACTCACTCTTGTGTGACCACAGCACTCAGTTAAGTCATCCTTGACTCTGATAGGCAATTTCTACAGGTAATACTGAATATTTCTTACTTTCTGATTGTTAATACATATTTCTTTCAGGAACTTGTCTCTGTTGGAGGTCAAGGTTTGAATGAATAATACAACCCGTGCAGCAGTATGGAAAAAATTTACATCTTGCCATGTGTTAATTTTCAAGGATTAGAAAAGAGTTGCTGCCTTTAAGTTTACTCATATTTCAAAATCAGAAAAATGTTCATACCATAAGAACTCCAATTTTGGGCAGACAGTTGAAAGAGTCAAATAACTTATGTCAGTCAACCCAGCTTCTTTTCCAAGGCCAGATTCTAGGCAAAGATGAATATATTTTCTGCAACAGATTGAATAAAAGGTGTTGCTTTTGGTTAACAGAAATTCAGTAGTCTTACTTCACTTAAATTTTCTAATGACCTGCTTTTGACTCGAGAAAAAAATCTGTAGTGATTTATTCTTTGTGAAGACTGCCATGTTGTTAAAGATGAAATTCAGGTTCTGCCACCATCTTCTCAAAAAAAGTCATGCTTGCAACCCTTAATTTAAAATATTTTCATTGCCAATGTTAAAACCTGCGTATTTCTAAGTGATTTGGGGGATTTTTATATTTATTCTTTTATTACTAGCTGTTAAGGTGATCCAGTGAGTACAGTGAAGAAATTAAAGAACACCCTAAAATTAGTCCTCTGCAGAGAGCAATTTATTTCTTGGTTTTGGTAAGAGCAAAATGAATTTTCAAACTAATCAAGACTATGGGATCTGAGACTAGAATAATGAGGGAAGGGATTTTCTTTAGCAATGTATTTAGCAAAAGGCTAGAGATGAAGTAGGACTAGAAAGAAATTCCAGAGCTGAACAGCAATGACTTTTATGGTAGACCAACAAAAATTACTGTTAATTAAGAAGAGGAGAACTCCATGAAAACAACATTACTTTAATCTGTTTTCATATTCAGAGTTATTGTAGTGTATTATAAATTTTCATTACAGTTTTATTGCTTTGCCATTATACCTGTTCTTCAATTATCATTCCTTGCTGCTGTTTAGGCATCCAACTTGAGCACCGCTGTGCTGCTGTAGCTACTGATCGTGCTTCTGTTTTCCCAAGTATGAAAGAGCACTCTTCCTAATTAAAAATAAGGTTCTGAAATTGCCATAAAACTTAAAACATTCTTCTTTCACTGCCAACAGTGCCTATACCCTAGGTCTTGTGCATTTTAAATAGAGAGACCACTAGTGGCACTACGAGTATTTCAGGAAGAGAAGCCCTTCATATTTTCTTTCTTTAAAAGATGCATGTCCTGTAGAAAAGATGGCATTTGTGGTGTGCTCTTTGGCTGCCCTTTTCACCGTGAGGGTGAGAAACGACCCCTCTGAGTGTTTAAATAAGCTTTTGTGGACTCTGCTGTGTGTTTTTATTGCACCATTTTCCCCGTGCGAGGTGGCTGCAGCCACCTGTCTCTTTAGATGGCTCCCGGGGAGATCTGCCTTCATTACCCGAGGCGTGGGGAAGAGGGCAACAAACTGAGAGGGCGTGCTGAACTTTATTTTTATTATTATTGAGTGTGGTCAAACAGGGGGGTGGCTCAGCTAAAAGGAGACATCAAGGAGGTTAAGAGCAGTGCTGTTTCAGGTTCAAGGCAGGGAAGCAGAAGGCAGCACCGTGGGCCTGGGGTGCTGTGCAGGGGAAGGGAAAGAGGATGATCCTGTGAGCGGCATGGGCCAGCCCTATGGCTCCTGCAGGTCCTCACCTCTCCTCAAATGCAGCCACAAGTGCCTCCTGCCTGCTTTTTAATTTCCCCCACCTTTTTTATTGGTCTTTTAATGCACGTTATGTTTTGAGAAATTCCCATGGAAAACAGAACAAAAAGTGCAAGATACTTCCCTTTCCCATAACAAGTGTAACTTTAATGTCCGAGTTGTAGTGAGGATAATTCAGCATTTTCTGTTACAGCTGCTCCCATCCTCGTTAGCAAACTTCCAAAGGAAGCTGGATGCTTGCATTCCTCTGAAAATGCTAAAATTTATGATCATCAAAAAAATCCTTGTAGCCTACTAAGAAGGGTTTAAAGTAGCTTTAGTTTAGTGTTTAAAGTAGGTTTAATTTGTTGTAAATATTTGGACCTTACAAAAATTAAGAAGTGTTAAAATATCTCCTTGGTCATCCCTAACACCTAATTTATAGTTTAATTCATTAAGCCCAAATTCTTGTGTTATTCATTATGAGTATTTGAGTAAAATGAATGCTCAGGAAAATCTCTGAGCAGGTTTCTGCAGTTTGCTATGTAATCGTGAGGCTGCTTGGTTTAAAGCATCCATGGCAGAGTCAAAAGCAGCTTTAATTTACCTGCAGGGTTAAGTCTCCTGAGGCCCCAGCACTGGAGATGGTGCTGCCCCTGCCCTGTGGAACCCAAGGCTTTCTCCCTCTCCAACAACCAGGTTCAGAGAAACAGCTTTATGAATATAAAGTGACCAGGTTTGCTTCCTGACAATTATATCAATGTGCTCACCATTGTTAATTTTTGCTCTTAAAAATGTTGTGCTCTGTTCTTGGGTTTGTTATCAATGTCCTGGTTTCTTTTTCTTTTGTAATGAATACATTTGTTGTATTCAAGCTTAATTTTTGCTATTTTTTTCTTTCAGGAAGAAGCCTGTTCTGATCCTTAATTAATTATTTTAGTGTTATTCCTCTGCTCGTGCAGAGATCTTGAGCTTCTGATGTACTCTTTTCTGCCAAAAGCTCAGCTGCAGTACAATTTTCTGCTCCCCCACATCTTGAACTGTGGTCATGCTGGCCTCTGTGTCTGAGGGGCTGAGTGGCTGAAAGGTCATAAACATCCCTGGGGAATCCCTTTCTGGCATATTATATTGTCAGGCACAGAAGTGTGTACTTCCTTTTTGCTGGTGAAATATTTGCGAGCAAGATTAGCTGCCTTTTTTTTTTTTT
>VWZN01015831.1:214822-229870 GCA_013396955.1 Regulus satrapa | reverse complement strand
TTTTTTTTTTTCTTTTCTTTTTTTTTTCTTTAGGAGAGTGATTTTAGTCTCTTAATCTAATCCTGTGGGGTTTTAAAATTTGCAGTCAATGTAAGCTTGCTTGTCCTCTTTCTTGAAAGACTATTTAAAGCCAAAGAAGGTCAATAATGTGGTTTGGGATGTGAGAATAGGTGTTTTAGCCTAAAAAAAAAGGCAGCTCTCTAATTCAAAGAGTGCCTGGGGATAGACTTCTCACAATACACGTTACTCCAAAGAGAATGTACACCATTAGTGGTTTTAGTGGTTGAATTAGTAGACTGACTGTATTTCCTATGCAGTAATCTCAATAATGTGCTGGAATGTGCATCGTGCTTTGAATGCTAATTTGGTTCTACAGTAAAATAATTTGGAACAGATATTTTTCACTTGCATCAGGTTTCTTTGTCCTGCCATATATACATTTTAAAGTTTCTTTTTTTATTTTCTTAACTCAACTGATGTAAATTAATTTAGTTCCACTAAAGTTGCCACAACTGCATAGAATCCCACTCTTTAGAGGATCATTGCTGTCAGGTTTTACCTGCAGGTGGACCTTGACAATTTAGAGAAGAGACCTTTTGTGTAGAAATTACGTCTTTTCTGCAGCATGTCAAAGTAGTGGATGAACCTTTAATAGCATCATGTTTGTTATAGGCATTCCGGAAATTTTGTCTTTGTAACGTTCCTGATTAAGATATGGTGGGTCAAAAGCATTACTCCCAAAGATTACTTTTTAAGACAACACGGTAATAAGGATAGTAGCTTATGAATATTCAAATGTTAGTCCTATTATGTTGTTACTCAGACAAAAGGATTAGATATTGTTTAAGAAATTTTTAAGCATTTATAATTGGAATGTACATATAAACATGCAGTTTTCTGACATCTCTTCAAAGGTACAATTACTTTTTATGGCAAAAATTGCACATAATACAAGTGTAAAGCTCAGAGAAAGTGGTTCCTTGTTTGCTGAAACTCATCAAGTCAGCTATGAAAATGGCCTGAAACCAATCAGTTTCACTGTTTTGGGCATCCCTGAGAATGTTATCTTTCAAGACCACTCAGTTTCGTCTCTTGTGTAGATTTAGTTCCTAAATCATAGTTCTTTCATGCATGGATACTTTGGTAAAGCAAATGAGATCTCAAACTGTAAACTTCATCCTACATTTGTCTGCAGTAGCTTTTCCTCTCCTAAAGGCCAAGTTTCTCATCCATGCTAAGTGATTACCTGGCTGCTCCTTCAGCTCTTGGGAGAGCAGTGCCCAGGCAGTGCTGCTCCCCGCTGACAATCTGGGCATCACTTCCAGACCACCTCAACGTAGCTCCAGAGAAAAGGGTATGTACTCCAAGTTCAGCTCAGCTTCAGCCACCACCATACATGGGTGAGTTTTCAGAACAGTCTGTGTTGGGCTTGGTTTGGTAACCTGGAGCCAAGTGTGTGAGACTGCTCTCATGGGCTGGCACACTACCTTCTAGTAATCCCTGTTTTTTTCCCTGCTGTGTTAGAAAAGAGAGAAATATTGGTCTAAACTTGAGGTTGTCTGCGCACGTCTGTGATGAAATTGCATACTGAATCCTTTTGATGACAAACCTTCATTTGTGTGCCTAAATGAGCTGTGAATTCTTTTGAAAATGTGTTCTTTCATGCATGGATACTTCGAAAGTGTGTACAGCAGCACAACTTCCAGTTGCTGCTGACACTTCCACACTTAGCCCGTAGCACTGGCTAATAATTGTCTTGAGACAAAAGGCTTCTCAGTGAATCCTTTGACTATTAAGGAGGATGGAATATTAGATTACTAAATTGTAGACTCTTATGGTAAAACAGAAGCATGCCTTTCACAAATAAACAGCTGAATATAGGACAGTTTTCCTGGCAGTTTTTCTATGACTGTGGGACATAGGAGAAAAATTTTTAGCTGTGCACTGAAACAACTAGGACACTTCCAGTGTGCTGGAAATCATAATTTGTTCATTTCAATGTAATAGTAAAAGCTGGAGCAATCACTAAGAAGCAGATTTATATGGTTCTTGAGGGTGTGTGCTTGTTTTTCTTAAGAAATGGAGGTACCAATCTCTCACATATGCAGTCCCTCTATATCAGTTTGGTGGGTTACTTTTTATCATGATTGAAACTGAGACAAGGGTCCTGAACAGAGATAAACATTAAGCTTAATTTGAAATATTTTAAAAACTCTTTTTATTACTTAATCTGCATAATTTAATCTATACTGTCTTCTCAAACAATGTAAAGATCATCTATATGTTTTGAAAGAGGACTGAGGTTTTATCTTCCAAGTACTCAGACATTTAACATCTATTTTCCTGTTTACTCAGTGAGGTTTAACCTCCTGTTTATTGCCTTTTCTGAGGTAACTTTCCCTGGAATGTTTTTAGCAGGGCAATGACTCTATATCCAATCAGTCATGTCATCTTTCTACTGCTATTTCAACAAAGCTCCCAGGTAGAAACATGTTCCTAGAAAACAATTAAGAAGTAATTTCTGTTAAAAGGACACAGCTTTGTAGGGTTTGAATCCTGCTTGTGCTTGCATTTCATAGACTAATAATACCACTTTAAAGATTTGTGTTTTAGAAAGAAATTACATATAAATCTAAAACCCTTGAGTCCCTCCGAAACATTATATGAATTAGGGAAGAGTTCAAGTGTGTATAACCATTTGCTGTGCAGATAGATATTCAGTTCCAATCATGAAATATTAGCTTAATCCTGTGCAGATCAAATTTGGCAGTTAATTTCCCTAGTACTAGAAAAAAAATACCCAGCAAATCCACACCAATCAGTTTTCTTTTCAGTAAGAAATTTTTCAGTACTTGGAGGTAAAATTCCATTAAGTCCATTCTGAAATTTTATGTACCAATGTGGCTAAGGTTTTTCACCTCTGAAGTTTGACTAGATTTGGTATAATTGTCTTTCACCTGTACCAGGTAGGTGTGCAGTCATATTAGAAGTCTTTTCCTTGCGCTAGGGTCTGCTTTATTAAAGTATCAAGTCTGCTCCTGGAGGTACTGTGCTCTACTTACCTGCTGTGTCAAGTTTATGGCTGGACTCAATGATCTCAGAGGTCCTTTCCAACCCAATTTTTTTTTTTTGATTCTATGATAAAAAGTATTGAAATATACAGCATATTTTAATAGCAATTGTAGTGGTAGAAGGCAAAACAGCCTTAATTTTTCATCTGTGCCTGCTTTTCTTTTCTCCCAAATGAAAAAAGCAAGACTCTGTGGAGCTTTTCTTCTTGAAAAACAGTGACAGATTCTATAATACAGATAAAATGTTTACACAATATGACTTGCTTATCAAAAGCACAGGCATTTATGAAAAGCAAGAGTTTTAAGATCTGTATTGCCTCTGGGTCTAAACCTTCTTAGTAATTTTCTTCAAGTTTTTCTCTTTTAGAAGCCTGCCCTGTGGGTATAAAGAACTATTTTCTTTCCTTGATTCTTAAGGAATATTCATCATGCATTGCATATTTCTGTTTACTGCCATGCTAGGCATTTTTCTTTTTCAGAGGAAAGCCATATGTCTCTTGTTTCGGTAGCTCATATGTAAATATCAGAAAAATGGTTAAAATGTTGCCTTCCATATTCTTACACCCTTGAATTAAAGTTTACATTAGCTCACTAAAAAAATAAAGAACCAAAGACATAATTTTTTCTCATGAATCTTCTGAGTAATATTTTGTTTTATCATCTGTGGTGCAGGCTTAGTACAGTGGATATGGCTGACATCAGATTCCTGGTAAAACCTCTACATCAGGACATTCTTTATCATTATGGCAAGCAGAATTCTTAGTGGTAGTCCCAGTGAGACAATTATTATTGGGTCACAGAAAAAGGTACTAGTTTATCAAGAGGTCACAGTCTAACCTTTGCCAGAAAGATCCTTTTCTCAGTTAATTCCTGATGTAAAACCTTTGTGAGGGACTTGGTTCCTGCAATCAACTACTGCATCATCCTTTGCCACAAAAATTAATGGGAGTTATGTCGCCACTGTAGAAGGTCTATTAGATGCTTCCTTTGTCAGGTGGAAACATGGTTACTTTGGAAGAAGTTTTGTAATTTTTAAAAAATATTTTGAGACATATTTTCTATAAGAATTAGCTTCCTACAGCAATTTCTATAAAATTCTATTGCTTTACTTCCTCTTCTTTCAAATACTTTTGAAGAATTCATCCCTGGAACCAGTGCTTTCCTGGTCAAGAGGAGGAAAAATATGCTTGCATTTAGGCACAAAGGCTATTGCTTATTTTGTTGGGAATGTTTGAATTTGTATCCTGATTTTCTCAGGTAGCTGACAAAGGCAATTCTTTACAGGCCAAAAGGTTTATTGGTCAATAACATTGGTGCAACAGTACAGAAAAAATAGTTGCTTCATGCATTATTGCTGTCAAGGTTGCCAATCTGTGAAAAAAAAGGAGATTTTTAGCATAAACTGTATCTATATGGGTACTCTCTGTTTGTCTTTCAATTTCATTACAAGTATCCAATTTGTCAGTTTGGCATTTTGTTCAGATAAGAGGCATAAAATACTTGATGTGCTTCCATACTTTCTTCTGTCATTCCCCTCAGCCTCACTGTTATTTTAAGTTATTTTATTTTTATTATTTTAAAACTATTAACATACAAATTACATTACTGAAATCCACTTTTAAAATCACGTCTTGTGTTAAATCCACTTTTACTTTATATATGTACAATATCTATATCACTTCTAGAATTTTCTCTGTTGCAATACGATTCAGGATGTCTACTTCCTACCTTCCTGAAGTCAATTTTGAATTGCTAGAATTTCCTTAAGGGAAGAAATATTGGGATTTTAAACTAGGTTTTCATATCATTAGGTGCATTTTTTTTCCTGTAATATGTGATGGAGTAAAATGAGAAAAATTAGTGGGAAATTGTAACTTTTGAGAGGAATCCTTCTAAAAGTCAGTTTTAAACATGAACATTTTGACTGCTGTATTTATTTCTGCATCTCTGATTCAAATGCAGGTTACAATGTTTTATAAACACATTTGCAGCCACTTAGGACACACCTGAGTTTTTTGACCTTCATTGTAGTATTTTTCAAACTGTTTCATTCTAGCATTTCCCTCTTAAAATTCACTAATTTAAAAATACTTAGATATGAAAATGGAAATGTCCCAGATGACTTTAAAATGCATTAAAGAAAATGTTGGCTGATTTGTCTAGAAAATGACACTGCTGCGGTTGTAATAACACAGCTTAATATGCCTTTGGATGCTGTCACTTCTGTTGCTGGAGAGAGAAGAACAAAAAAACCCAGCAAATGCAAGCTGGTTTTGAAGAAAAAAGTCTTTTGATGGAAAATTCTGGTGGGTACAGGATGATAAATGATTTCAGTCTCTCCCCTGATATATGCTTATCTGTAGCTCTACAGAACAATCTTGTCTCTAGGAACAAGCAGGGGAAGCTCAGTATTTGAAGGCTTGGGAAGGGACAGGAGTTGATTTGCAATGTTGCTGAATGTTGATTTGCAATGCTTGTTAAGCCCTCCTGATACGCTTGCCCTGAAGCTAAAGCAAACTTCCACTGACACTAATGGTATTTGGTCAGCAATAGTCTACAAGATAAAAGGTGCCAAGTACAAGATGCTGTTTGCTGTTATTTAAATCGGTTCCTGGTGTTGGACAGACCTGGGACTCCTACAGGGCTCTTGTGCAAACAGCCTCATTAAAGCCATTAACAGCTCTCAGAGGTGAAAGTAACTAATTTTTCAGAAAATGTCAAATTGTCATGAATGCATTTCACAAAAAATGAGTTGGTTTTAATTTTTTTTTTTTTTTAATTGGATCTACAGCTTACCAGAGAGTGAGATGAGATTTCAGGAATATGTTGTAAAATACCAAAAGAAAGAAAGAAACCTTGGCTTCTTTCCTCCACGGGAATAATTTGGATTTTTACAAATTTGTGTCTCTGCACACGCTCAGTGTTCAGTGTGTTTTGACTCTAAGTGTGTTATAGATAGATTGGTGTCTTTTCTTGCAGGAGAATGTGGGAGAATTATTTCTTAAACATGGCGTCATCCAGCTCAAGAACTTATTTCAGTGACAGCCAGTTGTTTAGCTCTTCTTGACTTGTTTTTATTTTTTTTAATAAGTAAATGCAATATTATCAGATGTCTTAAAATGTAATTGACAGTACTTCAAGAACATAGACTTGTTACTTTTTGTCATGAATTTGGCTAGATCAAAGACTGTCTTTTGGGATTACTAGAGTATGAAACAACATTGAAATGTGAAGAGCAGAAAGATTAAGTTGTCTCCTGTGCCAAGCAAAAATGTTGTTGTTGTTTTCTGATATGCATGCAACTCCTGCAGCATTTTATTCTGTCAAGGTTTTTGAAAAGTAGAACATTTTGAAAATACTTGTTCCCCAACAAATGAAAACATTTAGAGTATTTGTTTATAGAAGCCCTGGAGGAAATGTTTGTTCCGAAGCAGTCCTGCTCCTTCTTGTTTTCTTCTGTGAAAAGATACTTTTAAGTATCTTAAGTATCCACTGTGATACTTTTAAGATTTCTCTCTGGTAAAATAAAGCCATTTTTCAAAAGCCCAGATGTATAATTGATATGCTTGGATAAGTAACTATGAATGTCCTCTTTGGCAATAGAGTGATTGACAACATGGTCACTGCTCTTTTAATTTGAAGTAAGCCAAGAAAGCAGTAGCCAAGGAAGGTGCCGAAAGGACTTTCAGAATTTCTGGTGACATTGGATAGAACCTCAGTACACCTAATTAAAAGCATTTTCTGGAAGCAAGAGTCTGCTGCCTACTCAGAATTTTAGCATGAGTTTTGAAGCATTGCTAACATTTTCAGATTTCCTAAGTGTGCTTGTGGAGAATGGCACTTGTGATTCGCATTCTTTTGTTTCAGTATTCCTTGCAGCTGCACCCTGAGCAATTACCTTTGGTGGGTGTTTAACCTGCAAAGAGCTGCAGCAGCAATCCCAGCCTTGCACACAGTGAGGAAGGAAGGGAGGGAAGGAGGTTGAGAAGGTGAACCCTAGCACATCAAGAACACTTTCTTAAAGAAACTGATCGGAGTTAAAGGAGAAACCCCTGACATTTTGTCCTTGTTCATAGAGGTGCTACTTTGCTGAGGAGTGCAACTGAATCTAACTTCCATTGCACAGTGTATTATATCCTTTTAGTCCCTCAAAGAGTTATCTGGACAATCACAGGAAAGGCAGTGGTTTGGAAAGAGTACAGCTGTCAGTCAAAATCCTTCCCTCTGTTTCGTTCCATGATTAGGAACTGAGCATGAAGGAGAGGAATGCAGTCAATATAGGGCTGATACTAAGCTCTGGGAGCAGTATCCTGCTGCCGGGCAATCCCTTGGCATAAGGTTTGGAAAGCCACACTGCACAGGTGCCCACAAATTCTTCTTAGAGGAATCAAAGCAGGTTTGCAAAGATTTCTGCTTGGGCTTTAGCTAAACCCACACAGAACCTTTTGGCTTTGACAGAACAGCCTTTCCTGAAGACAACAGTATTGATTCTGCCCTCTGGTCACAACCAGCCACCCCATGTAATGCTCTCGGCTGGGCCAGAGTGGCTGGAAAGCTGCCAATGAAAAAGGTCCTGGCAGTGCTGGTCAAGAGCAGCTGAACAAGAGCGAGCGGGCAAGAAGGGCAAGGAGGGTGTAGGCAGGCGGGGGTCAGCATCTTAGCCCAGATATAAAGCATCAAGATGAGAGAAAATCACAGTCTCCAGTTGTGCCAGGGAGGTTTACCTTGGATATTAGGAAAAATTCCTTCACTGAAGGGGTTGCTGAGCACTGAAACCAGCTGCCCAGTGAAGCAGGTGGTTTTCCACACCTGGAGGTATTTTAAAACCTGTAGATATGGTGAGGACGTGTCTAAACATATACATGTTTAAGGACATTGTTTAGTGATGGATTTGGCAGTGTTAGGCTTGTCTTTGGACTCAATGCTCAACAAGGTCTTTTCTGACGTAAATAAATTCCATTATTATGTCTGAGTTCTGCGTTCATGATTGGGTCAGATAATTCTTTCCAGTCCAGTAGCTGCTTTCATAGAAGGCTTACTTTTGAGTGTGCTAAAGAAACCTTCAGCAAACATTTGGGGAAGAATTTGGCCAAACTTTGCAGCATCTGGACACAGCAATTGCCATCTACAAAGTCTGTTATTTTCTGTTCACCAATTGGATTCTGTTCTTCTCTCCTGTCTTCTTCCTGTACACAGATTGTTCCGCTTCTTTTGACCATTCTTTATAACCATCTCTCTCCCTCTCTGCCCAAACACTTCTTTTTCATAGCAGGCAAATATTTTCTGCTGCCTTTGCTTCTGCCTAGTAGAGGAATTCCCAGAGTGCTGCTCTGACAAGAGATATTCCATCAGTGAGCCTCTGAACCTAAAATATTCAAGTGTTTACAGCACTGTCTTTCCAGGCATGACACAAAGTATTTCCAGGTGAAAACTGAATACACAGAACCATGCTTTGTCTCAGCTGGTACAAGACAGGCACTCCAAATCAACTACCACTTTCCAAGTGGAAAAACAAAGCAAAACAAAAGCAAAACCAAAAAAGCAAAACCAAAAAAACCCAACAAAAGTTCAATGAAATAACTCAGTGTATGCACAGGTTCTCAGACTTCAGAATGGTGCACAGTCCAGCTCTCCTCTGTGATGGTGTACAGCGCACTCTCATATTGTTCTGCCTTTAGTTTTTCACTACCCACACCAGATCCTTTATTCTTCCAAGATTTTCAAGGCAGAAAAATCCTTTAAACAGACAAGATGTGTATTTCCCTTCCCTTCATATTCACTTCTCTAGTCACAGACACACTCCAGTTCTGTTGTGCAGCTGTCCCTGTGTCTACTTAATGCCAACAAACCTGATTGTTTCAGAACACCTTTAGAGCTGCTGTCCTTAAAAGTACTTTAATTAAAGATCATCCTTTCTTCCTTCTCCTATGTCCTGCTACCTCACCAGTTTTCATGAGCACTTACTATTGCTTTAAGTGATGGTTTTGATTTTGATGGTTTTCCCCCTCAGTGCCTCAGTGTGTTTTTGTGCTGTTTTTCTTGTCTTTCATGCTGAAGTGCTCCAGGATGGCATTGCTCTGTGAGTCGAGGTACACAAAAACATGTGTACATTCTTTGATGTAAGGGAAATAACCTGTCCCATGCACTTGACTGGAATTACAGGACATGTCGCTTATGAGCCTGATAGATGTTGGTACCAGAGCTGCCTGGACAGTTGTGTATTCTCAGCATGGAGACAAATATGGTTCTGTCTTAATCAGGTGGTTGCAATTTTCACTGCAATCTTTCAGAACCCCCCTGAAGCTTCTCAAGTAATTTAGCAATGGAGGTTTGGGGTTGAAAAAGAGAAGACATTCACAATTTCTTGCTCTCCTGGGGATAACATCAAGTAGATGGTGTTAAAACAACTATCTGGAAATAGAAGTAAATATTATTAAAAAATAGAGCTCAATAAATACACTTTCTTCAGATTGAGGAAGAAATGCTACTACTCTTAGAAATTCCACTGGATGAAGACAAGGCTGTGCAGTGAGTAGTTACACATTAGTTGTGATCAGTTTGTTTTTCAGATTTGGAATCTTTCTTTATGGCTGCGATTCTGTCCACAGTTGGGTTGTAAATAATTTCCATTGCTCAATTGATAGGTGGCTTCTTTTACTTTCAAAAATAAGGGTACAGATTTTCTCCCAACATCAAAAGGACAGAGTTGGCATTAAAGATGCTTGCAGTGTTCAGTTGGTTTGGCTGTGAGCCACATTTTTCAATACTGTTTTCCATCAATAATAATAGTTCTTAGCCATAAAGCACTAGTTTGTTTTGGTTTGTTTTATTTTTGTTTTATTATTTTTGTTTTATTTTTGTTTTATTTTTGTTTTATTTTTGTTTTATTTTTGATTTCCATTTGGTTTTGTTTGTCTTTTTTTTGTTACAAATGTTAATAAAATCATTAAAACATTAAATATTAAAATATTTAATATTAATTGTTATAAGTAAAAATTCTATCTTCACACATATAAAGAAATAAACCAAAAGTACTGCTTCTGGTAAGTACGTTATTTTTGTAGACTTTGTTCTGAGCTGCTTGGTGTTAACTGAAGTAACCCACTGTGGTTATATAAATTATCTATCACACCCTAATTTAAGCTGGTTCTGACCTGTAGGCTTCACATGTCTATCCACAGACTCCTGCTGTTTATTCTACTCTGTCTAACCCCAGAAGATGTTCTGTCAGTTTAACTCTGCCTCCAAAATATGATTGAACTTGAAACCCAAAACAAATTCAGGCATTCAGTTTTGAAAGTCTTTATTAAAGGAAGAAAAACTACTGCAAATTATTTCAGCTTTATGCTGGAAGTTAAACTATATAGAATTGTGTATCTGAAGAATGTTACTCTTCTGTAAAACCTCAAATGCTTCTATAAATTGGGAAGATTTTCACCTTAAACTCTTCCCTCAAAAACTCCATTTCTCTCCAGTTTTGTACATTCCTAATTCTGAGGATAGGAGCGGAGGAAAATTGCATCAAAATTAGGAGTAATCTCCTTATTTTTTTCCATACAGACATTGTGACTTCTGATGGCATCAATGAGTATTTTTTTACTGCTGTTACCATTTTGCAGGGTAAGACCCCAGAGCTGGTTTCCAAATTCTGCACTGGGATAGGAACAAGACAGGCAGTGTGTAGGCAGCTAAGGAGGAATCTATTTTTGGTATTAAATAAGTTGTCAGCAGATAAATATAGTCAAGTGGGCTAGTGGATTGTGCTCAGTGCCACAGCTGTTGGGTTTGTTTATCAGTCTTATTCATCCAGAATAGGTGTCACCTTCATCAGGTGACTACAGAATTCTGTCTGCCTCAAAGGGGAAGCCTGCAGAGTTTCCTCCTTCATCAGGTTTAAAGCCCAGAGATAAAGATAACCCGAGAGAAAAATGCAAGGAAGATCATCAGCTCTATGTTTTCTGGCAGAAGAACCTGCTGCTGCACCAGAAGAGAAGTGATGTTTACTTCAGCAGACCATAGTATTCAAGAGTAGAGAAAGGGAAGACATCAAAAGTTGCATGTAGCTGACTGTTTCACATGCTGCTTTCTCAGTGTTTCTCACTGAAATTATTCCTCTGTACTGCTGGTTTTGACAGAAGATCTGTGCAAGAAGTGAGTTTTGAGGGCTTCATATTGTTCAAATGTGTTTTTCAGGTTACTGACTGGAGGAAAAAAAAAAAAAAAAGAATGCTAACCACGTATTAGTTTCTTATCCTTTTGAAATGCAATTTTTTTTATACATACTGTGCTATAACCCTCTGAGAACCCCGTTTAAGCTTGCAAAAGGCCAAGTAAATGTTGGTTAATCTCTTTATCTCTCAGTTGTTTTATACTAACATAGAGCTAATTCTTTTATCTAGTGGACAGGTGGGGGAAGGAGGGGCCTTCTTCAAGGCATTTGGGCAAAGGCTTGTGCTGGCTTGGCAGCAGTACTCATCAGCTGGATGAGGAGTCTGCAGCTGGAGGCTTGCCCAGGGCTGCTGAAGGCACCATGGGTTCCCCTCTGCCTTTGCTACCTCCTCGCAGTGAACTGAGCCCTCCTCACAGCTGCATCCAGGCTGTGGGCAGAGCGAGCAGATGGAACAAAGGCTGTCTGCAAACAAGGGCTGCGGGTGGGAGCAGAAGGCAGCAGCATTCACCTTTACTAGGAAGGGAAAAAGATTTCTGGGTCTCGCATGAAGAAGGGACCCAAGACTCTTCAGCTAAGGTGAAAACAGGACTTGCAGCTTCTGCAAGAGGGAGGGAAGGGTGCCTTGCAGGGAGTTTTTAGCATGTCGGTCATGAACCATCTTTGTTGTAAATACTCATTCACCAAGATGAGTCACAATCTCTCCTTACAGTCCTGTCTCTTCTGCACTGCTTAGATTGCTTTGGTCATGCTTTATTTTTCTTGTCTATGCATTATAGGGGAGATAAAATACTCTTCTGTCTCCAAAACTTGGGGATTCCTCTCTGTTGAATGAAAAGGACAGTTGACAGTATTGTAAGCATTTAATTGCTCCAATAAAAAAAAAATGCTGCTGGACATTTTACTGAGTAACACCAAGAACAAGAGCATTTACATGTTCACAGTCCCCATCTTGCAGTTACTGACCCAACACAAAGCTAGTAGAATTTTTATGCAGTATTAATAGAGACAGAATTTGTAATAGGACTCTGCTTTTTCACGTGCAGTATATTTTCCTCTGTAAAGTGACATAATTGCTCAAAATTCTGAACTATGGCTCTCAGGAGGAATGCTGCTGTCACTGGAGGACAAATGTATACTGAAAAGTGACAGATGTCAGCTGGTAATAATTATGGCAGCTTAAATATTTATAAGTTTATATGTTATTGTAAGAATGTATTTCTTCACGTGAAAGACTGTGATATTAGGAATTATTTTCCAGACTTTTTTTTTTTTTGTAGATTGCTTAAGGCTGCGTGTTATAATTTATGGCTTTGGATTCAGAAAAGTTGTGTTTTTGCTGTCTGGAGTAATTTCAAGGATTAAAAAACTATAGGAAATTTAAATTTTATTTGAGGTTCAGGAACATACATCAAATATGTTCTCTGCAAAGATTTTTTGGTGGTTTTTTTTTTGTTTGTTTGTTTCTTCTCTGCCTTTTTCTACTTTTTGCAGTAACTTTGTTTTTCCACTTTAACATTGTAATTTGTAGATTTTCAGTGACCTACAGCTGCAGTTATTTTTCCATTATTTGGCTCTTTTACTCCTTTAGGCGTATATTCAACGCTCTGAGCGTGCGGGGAAGCAGCAGCCCTATGTAAAATACTGTGAAAGCCAACGAGAGAGGGCTGAGACTGAGGCTGTGCCAGTGTGGAACAGCGCAGGGAAGAGTTTGCCTTGTGTGCTCTTCTCTTTACACCCTGCACTGCCTGAGGAAAAGCGGGACAAAATCTGGAATGCAGAAGGCAGCATAGCCTTCAGCCAAAGGCCAGAAGACTGCTGCCTGCTCCTCCCTGTACTTGCCGAGGTACTATGGGTGCTCAATAATTCAGTGTTGTTCCAGCAGCATCTCCAGGGGCACCGGCCCTTGCCAAGTGCTGACTGGGGCAGCTCGGGAAGAAATTCCCTCGGGGATGGAGAGGTGCCAGGGATGTCAGGGAGCTGCGAGATGAGTGCCCTCGCACGGCTCTGTGAGGGTTTGTGCAGCTTCAGAGGCAAAATTCCAAACGATTCCAAGCTGCTTATCAAGCTAAATCCCACCTTAGAAAAGAGCCGGGATGTATCTGTTTAAAGTTGGTAGAGGCTGGCACCAATAAATCATTTGCCACCAGAGATAGACAACTTCTTTCAAGCCCAGGGTTTATAGTTCTTCCCACAAGTCAGTCTCAAAACCTTGATTCAGAACAATAGAGTTTTTTTTTTACTGTCTCACTCAATTCTGATGTTGGGTCAATAATTTTAGGCAGCTGAAATAATTCTATGATGCTTTGTACTCAAACAGAGCAATAAATTAATGAAAAATCTGAGTAATATACTCAAAATAGAAGAATTTTATTGTTTTAATTTAAAATTTTAGCTTTTAAAAAAATCTGAAGGAGGAGATGTAACAGAAAATGAAGCTGTGCAAATAGTTTGTGAAGAGCATACAGTTATGGGTTTCTGGAATTTGCACAGTAATGGACTGCTGCTTTTATTTTTGTCATATAGGCAGAGGTGAATGAGTGAGCTTGGAAATCTTTCCTCTCTGGAAATAGATTTTTTTTTCTCCATATCACATATAATAACAAACTTTCTCATAGTTAATATGAGAACAAGGAAATTTACACTGTGTGTCATTATTACAGAGAGTTTATCAAAATAAGGAAGTCTATCAAAGTTATTTTAAAATATTATAAGTCAGTTGTAATTTTCTCCCAACATCCATATGTCTCTTAAGCTAAACAGTTGCACCCTCAGAGATGCAGTTTGTTACCCAGATCCCCAGTCTGTTACCCAAATAAAATGAGTATCAAGTACTGGTGCCTGTACGTATTTATACCCACAAAAATAAGTGTTATTGTACTGCTCTTTAGTACTGCAGCACCTTGACAGTCCCACACGAGATCAAAACATGTTGAGTTTGGTCCTTTGTGAACAAACCATGTGAGGCTGCCCCAGTACAGGTTTTAAATAAAATCTTGCAAGACAGACTGGGAGAACCAGCTGCAACAATTTGCTGCAGGTAAAGGTCATGGCCAGAATTAGAAGACTGTCTGTTACAGGAATACCTGAAATGAGATTTCCTGCCTGCAAGCTCATTGTGCTTTAGTGGACCACGGTGCTCTTGAGAAGCTGTTTTTTTTTTTTTCCAGTTATCCCCCAAGGGAAAAAACAACATGGGAAATTGTATTTATGAACAAGGCAGTTATTCCAAGGTACTGCCATAAATTGTCATCTTAATGTTATTTCATGTTTAACATTGTTACATTCTTTTCCAGCTGTTTCTTCTTTTGTTCACTTTCTGAAAAAAACCCCCAAAAACCAGAGGCATGGGGTAAAGACAAGCAAGTGTGGGTAAAATAATTAGTGATCCAAAGAACGAATCCAGTCAATGTAAGAGGAAAATGTAAATCTAAATCAGAATTTTACAGGTAAACAGTTTTGTGATATATTTCATGTCACAGCCTTAGGTTTCAGCGGTAAACCCTGTTCTTTTAATTCCTGGGGATTTTTTTATTTCTCCTCTGGCTCTCAAACTAATTTTCCACTGAACAGGAGTTGTTCAGCCTTGCTCAGATGATAGAAATCAAAACTAGCACAAGGGAGAAATTCTTTCAGATTTCAAAGTTCTGGATTGTAAACACTTGAAAATAATTAGCATCCCAAAATGAAGCTGATATTTTTTCAAGCTTGAAGTACCTTGTCCTAATCTCTGAGACAACACTGGTGAACATTTTTTGGTTTTTACTCCATAGTCTGTCTTTGGACATTTATCCTTCCTTTTTTTTTTTT
>VWZN01015831.1:121817-214814 GCA_013396955.1 Regulus satrapa | reverse complement strand
TTTTTTTTTTTTTTTTTTTTTTTTTTTTTTTTTTGTGTCCTCTGTGGACATTTGCCTGTGAAGATGTTATCTTCTCTCTGAGGAGATTTTTTAAATATAAATAAATGGAATCCACATGTATCCCAACTCCCCACCACCAGCCCTCTATTGTATTGAGCCATGGACAAATTTTGCTTGTGGTGGAATCTTTAATGAAGTGTATCTTACCTGTTCCTGTTAGTGAAGGGTAAAAGGCAGAATTATGTCCCGTTTCTGTCTTGCCTTCATCTTCCAGGGCAAAGCAGAAGTTAGAGCTGTGTACAGTTAATTACAGTTGGATTGTTATGATGAGAGTAATTCAGAAGTTATTAAATAGGATCTTTGTAGCTGCTAATTCATGCCTGCAATTCCAAACAAGAAAATGTTCTGGTCTACCTAGAAATCTTAAATGAAGATACTGCATTAATTGTATAACATTTAATTCTTGCACTGAAGAAAGTTTTCCTGTTTTGTGTGGAGATCTTTATTTCTTGTAAATTAATATTTTAGATACACCTACTGTGAAGATATTCATACTAAATCCACCCTGAAGCAGATTGGGATTTTTTAAATTCTCACCCTTACCATACCTCCAAAATATGATGAATTAGGAAATTCTTTTCTAGAATTACCTCTGTAATAAAATCTGAGTACCAGGAGAATCCTACTGTAGAAGGAATTTACAGTCTATTTCAGGTCAAAATCTGAGCAGATTTTTTAAAATGTATTCATTTTAGTTCTGATTTAAGATGTGATCCTGTACATGTTTATGCACTGTGGTCCTTTAGCTTCCCACCTTCATTGTCACTGATAATTTGCTAGCAGAAAAGCCTGAACAGTGGCACACTAAAGGATATAAATGCCTTTTGTGTTGGCAGCATAGCACTCCTTAGGCCACACAGAGTTCCCTCTGCCCTCAGCTGCTAAGAACTCATTTTCTGCCTGTTCATAGAGGTGTTAAATTTGTTCCTCCTTAAACATACAGAAAAATGGGACTGTGACACATTTATGTGATGGGGAATGAACAGGTCAGACAAGCTCAAGAGCTGATGGAGTACAGATAGAGGCAGTCAGGGAAGCAGCTCTGAATTTGTTTTGGGGAGGTGAAGAAGAATAGGTCGCTAAAAAACCCCATTCTGTAGCTGGAAATGTTTAGTATTTAAAATATGCTGTTCTAAAAGTGGAGAACTCAAAGAATGGGGATGAGTACCTCTTGAGCCTTTTTCTGAGATACTGTTAATATTTTGATGCATGCTAATGGGTGGAACTGCAATTTTTGTTTGCTTCTTGATTAAGGAAGCTCATTTTGCTTACAGCAGCTTAAATGAACAGCTAAACATATATCTTTGTAGTGGAAGGCAGAAAACTGCTTGCAAGGATCATCTTTTTAACTAGTACAAGTTTTAAAAGTTTATGTCAAAACCTCTTCATTTTTGTTGGTACAGTCACATATTATTGTGGGGTTCCAATTTTGTTGGGATTTTTTCATTGGAATTACAGCTGCACTGGTGGAATCCCTCCAGTCCAGTAAAGATGTACACATCTTCTGTGTCCTTAAACATATGGAAAATCCAATCCACACTATATTTTCTGTTTTGATACAATTCATGGCTGTATTTGAAAGTAATTTCTATCTTATTCCTGTCCCCTCCACCCCTGGGACCGAAGTAAGAAACTGGAGAAAAGAAAAAAAACCCCAAAATGGGCAATCATGATACTGAGATTTCATATCAGCCCTTCTGCTTCTGGAATAATAATCCAATGTCTTCAGTATTATTTCAGTGAAATACCAGCCTAAAGTTAATTTTAAAGTGTTCTGTTTTATGGTAAAGCAAATTAGATCTAACCCCCAAGAATCTTAATTCATCAACCTGCAAAGGCAAAATAGACATTCAGACAAATATCCCAGCCCCCAACATCCATGGCACTTGCATTTATTGCTTTACCCCAATTTTAGCTGAAGGGAAGATTTAAGTGACACTCATTGATAAATGTTACTGCACTATAGGAATCCACAGAATGATCAACTCTAGTATTTATATCTGTTAATAGAACATGCAGCTCTAAATACTTTAGCATATGCTGTTTTATTAGGGTGACAGCATGAGCATATACATACAGTTATCAGGAATTTGATTAGGAAAAATAGAACTGATTAAAGATTTGGTAATGCTCCATGACTCTCTTCCTCTTTAGTAAGTTTTTCTTATTTTTTAATGTGTTGGGTTTTTGTTTGTTTGTTTGTTTTTCCTCTAAGTTCTTTGGTGTGCACAGCCTTTCCTAATTTCTAGATCTTACAGTAAAAATTCTTCTGGTACCTCATGACATCTTATTCAGTAAAATGTTTTTAGAGTGTATGACAGCAGCTTCCATAAATAAGTTGGTAGAAAGGAAAATTAAGCACAAACCATCTGATCCAGCACAGCAGTTAAAAGGATAATGTTGTCTTGATGACAAGTAGTGGAATACTGAATCATTTAATAAAATGAAATTTGTCATTTATCAGTTAGTTATATCCAGGTTACTATAAATAGGATAACTTTTGTCATACTGGATTTTTTCAGTGATATCTCAGTAAGAAGGATTGCTTTTTGCTGTATATGTGTGTAAGTAGAATTCCTTTTGATCTGGAGCTGATTTGCTTTTGATACATTTTGCTGTTAAATAATGACCATAGTTTTTACTGTTAAAAAAGCTAAGCCTCTGTGTTAAGATGCAGTGGGCACAACCTGCAGCATTTTTCCCCACCACAGTCTCCTCCAAAGGACCTGCAGCAAGAGGAGCCACTCCAGGTGTTTTCTATAGAAAGAAAAGGAATTGTTTGCTCAGAAACAGTAATAGAAATTTTTATCCATTGTTGCTCTCTAGGAGAATGGACTGTAAGTAACCCTGCCCCTGATGAATCCCAACTATGCTAATTACCAAAGATTGAAAAGAGCCTTGCCTGTCCAGTGAGGATGGGTGTTAGAAAAGGGTGGGTTGGCTGGGCCAGGGGCAGTCTGCAGGGGCTGCAGTCGGGGTCTGCTGGCTGTGCTGGGAGTCAGAAGCTGACAATATTCACTCCATCTATTGCTTTGTTGTGATGTTCCCTTTATATTCATAACAAGAGGCATGCTATTAATTCCTTTAAAACAGTAATGAGGGGGGAATTAGCTCCTAAAGAAGTTTGAATAATGCAAAAAATATTTTTACATAAGGTTCCTAAGTTGAATGGACAATGATAAAGCCTAATTGACTCATTAACTTAAGGAGATGGTATGCCTGTGTTTATCATCAACAGGTTCAAAGTAGTCACCTGTTTATTTTAACAGACACCAATTGCCTCTGAAAAATTAGCTGGGTGAAAAGAGCAAGGACTGCCAAGACATAGTTGTGCCTGGGAACTTGTGGAGGCAGTTTTCTAACAGAGGCCTCATGTGGTCATCAAGGTGTGTAGTGTTCCTCCTAACCTTCTTCAGTTTTTCCCTCTTTTAGGATGCAAAAAAGACGTTCAGTGATGTCAAAGATCAACATTTCTAACTAATGGACTTCCTCCTACTTCTCAGTGAATTTGGACTTAAACAATAGTAATTTCTTTCCATTTCCATGGCAGATGTTGGGTATTATTATTTTGGTTTCTCATGCTGTAAAACTCTGTGGCAATGACATGATGAAATTTGATAAGTTGATAAGTTTTTTTGATTGTAATTGGTCTTTTATGAACTTTATCCCATATCTGATAGTTATTCAGTGGAAACCTTAATGAGAGAATACCCTCAGAAGAGCAAATTGTTTTAACATCAGAACATGAGTCCTTTTTCCCCCACCCCCCCCTAATTTTTTCTTCATCATAAGGATGAAGTAAATGTCTGTGTTAATTGAAGTGCTGCCTCTGGCATAGTAGTTTATGAATTCTTCTCCTGTGACCTTCCTACCCTTGTCATGGGGTGAATCAAAACTATCTAGAGAGGCTCTGAAAACCTGATCTTCTGTCTAGTCTTCATTTAAGTTTTTGGGATGATATTTTACATTATTCACCCTGAGGAAGTCTTCAATTGTTACTACACCATCTCTGCTCTTGTCTAGCTTCTGAAATGCCTGCATGCTGTAGTTTAGAAGGATGTGACATCCCAAGGTTCAAATGGCTACAGACTAGAAGTGGGGTTTCCATATCTGCTCTCTTTAGCACCACAATCTGTGTATGCTCACCCAGGTGCAAACAAACTTTTATAGAAAAAGAGTCCTAGGGGTAATTCTGATATCATGCACGTAGATCTCACAGCACAGGAGAGTGGCATACCAAGCAGGCTTTGTGTTGGAGCTCATGCACGCCTCAAGGCTGCTTTGAGCATCAGCCCTTGGATAAAATGTTTCCCATTATGTCCCCAGCAGCTCACCTGGAGCATCCTCACTCCAGGTGTCAAAGCTTGGTCCGGACCTGGCAGCTTCCCCTGCTGCTCTGAAGGTCCTTCGGGCTCCACTGCTGTGTTTATCAAATGTCTGGAAGAGCTGTTTGCTTCCTCTGTATTAATCAGCAGAGCGTAATGACTTGGTCCTCTGAGAAACTCATTGAAATCAAGGGTTCTGCTGTTGTTACTATCAATAATCTGAAATGGTCTTTCAAGTCCTTCAGTGCCTGCAGATCCCTTTGCTAAACACAGCAGGTGAAGTCAGTGATTAGTTGGAATGAGAATGGCTGAGTTATAATTATTGCATTTCTAGCTGGCTTTTTCTTATGTTTTAACATCTTTGTGTAATTATCTATGAGACGTGTAATTTTCAGGATAGTGTTCTCTAGCTGCACACGCACCTCCTCTATCCTAAGGAAAACTTCAGAGGGAACCATTTATTAGATGGGTTTGATTAGTTTTTTATCCTATTACCTTTACTTATAAATTATATTCCTAAGAGTCTTGTTTTTAAAATATATCAAGGAATTCCCTTCCTGTTAGGGCCTGGGTACTGGTGACACCCTGGCTCTACCTGGATGGGAAATTGCCAACAAACGCAGGTGTTTTCTGCATCAAAACAATACTCAAGTCACTTTGACTTGGTAATTTGACCCTATCAATATGACAGCTGGACCTCTTTTTGAAGTGAGCTTGGGAATAATTTTCTGGAGATGATTATCCAATTTTTCATTGCCTGGAGATTTATCAGCTGTGATTCACTGGGGCAGGGGTGCTTACTGTCCGTTCTCCTACTTTGCTTAAATATCCACAAAAGTATTTATCAAAAAAAGTGACAATTGCTTTCTTGTTTGTAGTTTGCTTTGCTTAGGTCAAACTATCTCCAGCTGTTGTTTTAGCAGAAGTACTGAATCAATGTCTGTCTCCACTGTCACTCACAGCCATGTAAATACCGACGTGTTTGTTTTCCTTCAGCACAAACTGCTCTGAGAACTCAATGTAGCACATTGAGCAGAACTTCAAATCTCACTGGTGTATTAGGCAGGTCCTTAAGTGAAGGTTGTGCACAACCTTTCATCTTGTGAGGTTTGTTTAGCTGCCTGCTGTGCTCTGCTGAGCTCTGCAGGCCCTGCCATGTGATGTAAGCGTATGACAAGGCAGGACTGCCTGTGTATTTGATATATAGCTCTGCCTCCAGGAATGTGAGGAAACCACATCCTTCCAGGCTGCTGCGTGTGCAGCCATCCCAGGGAGAGACCACTGGGCTCCTCTGTGCACACCAGGATGCCCTTGGGTTTGTGAGTGGTGTGTGTGCACTCTTCACACCTCTCAATAATCCATCACAGCCCTTAAGGCTGCTTGGACACCTGATGGGCACCTTGGTGGAGCAGGGACCACAGATCCTAAGAAATGAGTTGTTCCTGTAGGCAAAATCCACCTCACTGCTGATGGTTTAAATCATACTTGTTTGAAAACTGGAATAGGAAACTTGACTCAATCCACTGAGGGGCTTTAACATAATTGATTTGACTAGGAGTTAAGAAAAATCCAAGTTATGTTTGTGTTGCTGCTGTCATCTTCAGCCTTATACAAAAGAAGAAGATGAAATTCTATATGCATGAATTTGGTTCTTCTGCTAATATCTTACATTTTAAGAGGTGTGTATCCAATATAATATATATCATACAATGTAGCTGGAGTATCTTATACTACAATATAAGTTTTTTTTTATTTTGGATACACTTTTCAGGCAGCAGCAATATAGTGGGCCTCCTCCTGGGATGTATTTTTCTGATGATTCTGATCAGCACTCAATAAAAGGGGAGAATGAGGGAGACTTCCCTATGTGCATATACATGTATTTTAATTTTTTTTCATAAAAGATAATTGCTATGGAAACTTACCCAGCTTTAAGGAAAAGACACTGGGAAAGAAATTATCACATTGGAATTCCTGAATGTCCTCTATCAATAGTATTTTTCTCACCTATATATGACCTCTCAGAATCAATTGTTGTTTGAAGAAGAAATTTGGATCCCAGTTTTCAGTGGCACCAAATGATTTCAGCAAGCAGCTCTATGTAGGAAAGCCCACTGCTTGGAGAAACACCAGTTCTGTGTTGCTACTTTGCCTGTGAAATTGGCAGAATTCTGAGGTCCAGGCGTGATAACCAGAACTTTGCTGCAATCGGCTCATTTCCTTTCGTGGCTGTGATTACTGGCAGGATGCAAGGCTCAGACAGCCCTGGGAGTGTGTTATGACACGGCCAACGAGGCTGAGAGGGTCTGGCTCATCAGGCAAGAATTTAAGTGTTAAAACACTGTGTGTGGCTTGCACTTGTTATTTGTGAGCTGTTACCTTGGTGTGTAACCAAAGTATGGGATGTAAAACCTCATCTGTTTTGCTAATATGTTGAGTAGGCACCATATAGCTGTGAGCAGATAATGTATGGCAGGCTCCAGAGGAACCTGATCTTCTGCTTGTCATTTTTTTCATCACTTGGATCAATCACTGCAGTCTGTCCAAATAAAGGCTTTTCTTCAACTGTCTGTTCAATGTAATTTCCATTTTCATTGTGGGCTCTCAGTTATGAGACTTCTCTCACACATTTACCCCAGTGGAGTTTTTTCAATATGCATGAGGAGATGGCATTTTCTCTTATAGGAAGTTTTATGCCAAGTCTTTATGAAAACTCATATTTTTTAATGTGAAAAATAGCTCTGGATGAAAACCTGCTGTTGATTTATTCCCATGTTTTGTTTTTGGCTCCTACCTCTGACTAGAGCAATAGGCTTGTTCAGTGCAATTTTCATCTATTTTTTAAAACATACAGACAATTAGTGCTGGTGTTCTCTGATTTTAATTCTGCTTTGTAATTTTGGGTTGATTATGACCAACGTGTAAATTGGTCACAATTGTTTTTGACTCAATTAAGCTTTTAGTCCAATTTTTTTAAAAACCCTTAAAAAGAAGTCATAATAACTGAATTTTAAACTCTGTATGGAGTTTAATTATTTTGGTCTTTTTTAGTAATTTATTCACCAGTTGGAGTCTTTTCTGTAAAGAATCTTAATTGAAATACTGCCTGGTTTCCTAGCTGGAATTCAGAAAATGAAATATAAACTAGGGAAGAACAGGAACAACAAAAAAGATTGATTTTAGGAAAACACTTTCCAAGTGCTGTGATCAAAGGACATGTATTGGAATTTTGATTCTTCCATCAGCCTCAGTTTTATTTGTGGCAGGATACAGAGAGGGCAAACAGAGCTTCCCAGATCTGCTGAATATATTTAAGCAGCTTCTCTCACTTGGTTTGCTCCATAGATGTTGTCTGCAAGCTTCAAGTGCCATCTTGTAGCCATGCCTTTCTCCAGTTTACAGTGGGAGAGATAAAGATGGAAAATGGGGAGAAACCTGAGCCCTGTGGTCCTGTTCTTGTTACCACCACCCAGGTGGTGCAGGAACCACTGAATCTCCCTCCCAACCCAGTCCTCCTGCCAGCTTTTCACCTGTTTGGCTGCCCAGCCAGGGGCACCATGGCAGTCTCCTTTAAAGACGGGTTCTGGGGCAATAGCACTGAAAGCCTGGATAAATTTGGGATCAGTGATGTTCGCTGCTCTCTGCCACTACAAAAATCCAGTCGTGACATCAAAAAGGAAACCAGATTGGTCAGGAATGTCTTATCCTTTACAGGCCCATTCCAGTTCTAGTCATCACACTGGCTGTGGGCCCAGAGATGTGGTTTCAGGGACAGAAATCAGGTGGACTTGTTAACAATTCTCTGGGTTGATTTTTCAGAAATCGTTCCCACACCTCAGCTAACTCAGTCCTCAGTAACTGGAACTGAAACATCCCAACAAATATACTTATTGATGTTTTGGTGTTCATAAGGGAGTATCGAAAAAGATTTCTTGTTGCAGTTTTTTTACTGTCTCCTTCATAAAATGATGCTGTTTTAAATACACTGTACAAAATAATAGATGATAATCTTGGGGGCAATTGGGAATTCTCTCTCCATTACTTTTACTTATGGGATATGCATGCAGGTGCTTTTATTTGGCGAGGCATTCATTATAAACACACACAAAATACTGTTGTGTTTATTCATTCTGCTGTGCTTTGCCTTCTTTCCTTAGTCTGGCAAACAACTTTGAAGTAATATCCTGATCTCAGAGGAAGGTGTCAGTCTCTGCAGTAACTGTTCCTCAAACACTTGGGTTTGTTAGAATTTTCAGAAGCAAATACTTTTAATGAGAAAAGTGAATTGATTCTGCATCCTGTTTCTGGTACATGTATTTTCTTAATTTGTATTGCTGTTGCTGTATTCTCACTGAAATATTTTCTGTCTGTGATTGAACAAAGGTCTTTAAAAGGTAATCTGGAGAAGGTTTAATTTATTTCTCAGCAGTTTTAATGAATTTATGCAAATCTGAGTGAAAATAAAAGGCTTTTACATATCAGCATGTTTGCTTATAAAAAGCTTCCTTCTGGTATTTAAAATGCAATCAGTTTCTTGTTGCTGACTGAACTTCAAGCTCTGTATCGAGGGGATGACAAATGGACTGAGACATGTTCTTAGCATTCATTTGTGGCACGTTGGTTAAGCTGTGAATCAGTTTCTGAGGAGCTGAAGGATGTCTCTGCATTTTTTGTTTCAGGTATCTCATCTTCTACAGCCACGCATTGTGCTTATGGCTTGAGATGATGATGATGGGGGAAGTGACAGACTCTTAAAAATGAATGGATATCTGTAACAGCTCATCCTGGAAGTTGCGCTGGTTCTACTGATGCAGTGTGATCTGAGTAAGAGCAGAGGTTCTTCTGTCTTAGCTCTTTTATCTTGATGTCCTTAAGAGGAGTGAGCCAGAGGCTGTAAGATGCACACCAGTAGAAGATCCCTTGCAGCTCACTAATCTAAGCAGTTATTTGTGCTCTCATAATCAGCACTTTGTGATAATCTGAATCCATTAATATCTCTGCAGAAAAGCTACAAGCTTACATAACCTATTTCAAGTGGCAAATAACTTTACTTCAATTATTCTTAGGCCGGAGAGCCTTAAGATCTGCTTTTAGAAAAATTATTCCTGGGTTTTCAGTGCCATATGGTGCAGTAATGTTCTTTGACCTGATCTTACCAGAAATCAGCCCAAATATGTCAGTGATAGTAAAGAAGAAATTCAGGAAGAGAATGGTAGGGCTTAAATGCTTCTGATTTTTAATGTCTTGAACTTCTGCTTAAGAATTTGAGTTACTTGTGCAAAATAATTAAAACTGTTGCTTCTGATTCATCTTACAGAATAAATCTCTGATGCAGCAGAGTAAGGAATATTTGGGTGGCTGGTGTGGGACACAAGATATTGTGGTCTGAAACATTTCAAGGTAAAAACATGGTATGTCATGATAATGCGTTTCTGACGATTGTGTGTTGAAGCTCTGGGTTCTGTTACCAAAACCGTCTCAAGGATGAATAATCAAATTGTAGTCATGTTGCTATAAATTTGTATTAATTCTTTAACACAACCCAGTCTCCATCTATTATTCAGCTAGAATAATGCTTGGGCAGCCAAGTCAATGCTTTGTCCTTCTTATTCTTCACATGCCTGTTTAATGTTTTGGATAAGGGAGTTTAAATCAAGTTTGGATAAGGAAGAAATCTAGAAACACATTTGCTGTAGGTCACAATTTGGTCTCAGTTATTTTGGTGTAAAACTGGAATAAATCTTGTTTGTACAAATAGAATTACTGAAATTCTATATTGCTGTGAGTTGAATTTTACCCTGTCTCTAAACAATTCTTGCTAAAGATTGAAAAGCATTAAATAAAATAAGTAGGTCACACAAGTGAGATGATACTGCCCCTTATCTTTAAACAATATGCTAATTTGACTCTAGTGCAATGGGAAGAAATGAATACTGTATGTGTTCCCATGTGAGCTGTCAGAAAGATAAAACTGAATATTCTCTAAATCAGCTTTTCCACGGACAACTGCTTCATCATCATTAGTATGTATATTCTTATTAATATCTAGGCCACCCAGCTATGAGATCCTAGACTGCAGCTTTTCATAATTTACAACTGCTATAATTTTCAGCAGGATTGTATGCATGACCTATCACAGAATGAACACTTGATGTATCTCTCTGTGTCTTCTCCAAGTGCTATTTTGAAATAAGGGCTAAGAATAAATGCATACATCTGTTGAGGAAGTTGCATTTCTGCACAGTGTGGTGATCCTTGCCAACTGCTCTGCGTGTGAGAGGACCGGTCACTGGAGGTGTCTGACAATTTGGAATGAAGACAGTTTGGCAGATGAGGGCAGGCACAGGAGCCTTCTACAGCAATATCTGAGAGTTGGGATCAGAGTATAAATACATTAAAAATTCTGTGATTCCCCAGGGGTGTGAATGAGAGATGGAGGTGGCATAGAGATGGCCTGGAGGCGGTAGCCAGGCCGAGGCTGGGAAACCACCATATAGGTGACTGTCATAAACATCAGGGACTTGAGTAAAGAATAGTATGGAAATATATAAAATACAATGTAGACCCTGCTGGTCTGAGTGATTGACTGCAGTGACAGCCACTCTGAGTGTGGGATTAAGTTCATTATTCAATGCCAGGTAGAGTTTGAGATAGAAATTTCTGGGATGGGATTGACTGTTAAAATTTTCATTATGTTCAAAATGCCAAGTGATTCCTCTTATTCCACAATTTTTTATCTTCCATTTCCCAGAGTAATAAGAATTGCTTTTGTTTTTGGCCTTAATAATTCCCTTATTATCTATAACTGTCAAGGAAAGCAGGGTGTAGGATAGTGGTAAATGAAAACCAGCTGAGCAGTAACAGTAAATGCTGCTTATTGAGAAATATTTTCTCTAGTGGGATCTCTAGAGATGCCAGGATGAAGTTTTGTGGTGGAAGAACTCTTCTGTAAGTGAGATCAAGTTATGCTGTTGCTCAAACCAGTGGCATCTCCCACTTGTGTGTAACTGGGCTTGTTTATTGGTAAAGCAGTGTCATGTATCTAAGAAAAGATGAAACCTCTTTGCATTACATTGGCTGACATCAAATGTATGATGACAGGAAAAAGTAGATCCTAATGAGGTTTTTGGAAAAAATATAATTCAATTAATCTCTGGAATTTCAACTAAGTCAAGCCACTAGTCTGGAGAAAAGCATGTCAAATTCGAAACTAAAATTAAATCTTTTAGCTCTCTGTTTATCACCATTAGCCAATATGCACTTTCTAGGTGAAACTGAAATCATGATGGAAATATTTTAGAGAATAATAACGTTGTAAAAGGATTTTTTGTAAAAAGTCAGGTCTCATGTAGATGATTTCTTTCAAACTCTTACGTTCCTCAAACTTCTGGATACAAGCTGCTTGAAGGTCTCTTGGCATCCTTTCTGGTTAGGTGCCATCACCCTGTGTTAAACAGCTTGTTCTAAAGCACAACCATCCTTAAATAAACATATTGAGCTTCATGTGATGAGTCAAATACACTCATGAGACAGAGTGTTCTGTTACTGAATCACAGCTGAAGAAGGCATGAGGATGGTTAATACAAAAATCTTAATTGCTAGGATTCTGCAAAAGATGGAATAAAGAAGCTGTGACACTGGTTTGAGAAATAATTCTGTTTTCACCACAGCCTCAATTGTAAATGCTGTTCAGGTTATGGGATGGGATGCTCTTTAGGAGCAAGTACTTTCATTTAGGATACAAAACTCACCATTTTGTTCTGAAAGTGGCCAGGAACTGTCAGTTCTATTATTTTTACATCATGTTGTTCTTTAATGCTTTTTCTTCATTGCATGGATATGTTTATGCAATTACAAATTATACTACAAATCTTCAGCCTCATATGCACTTTTCCACTGATTTGGTCTCTCCTGGCTGGTGCTGGTTTTAGTATTTACTTTACATAAAAGTGGATCCATAACTTTTTTTTTTTTTCTTGTGGTGGCTACAGCTTTCTCATATGCTGATGGTGTTTGCACAGTTCCCACAAGTCAGGAATCAGTTCCTTGTCTGCAGTAAGGTGTGTACATACAGCTTGTGAAGCCAACATCAAACAAAATTCTCTCAGTTTAAGACAGAGCTGCAGCAATGACGGATGTTGTGATATGTGTGTTCCACAGTTTGGCAGTTTTGTCAGGAGTGCGAGCCAGAGCTGGCTGGTCAGGACTTCTGGTACACTGGCAGCTGATCTCAAAAAGGTTAGAGGGAGTTATGGAGAAAGGAGAATTACATCAAGGACAGCAGTTCTTCCACCTTCCATATCATCCTGAGCAATTTGAAAATAATTGCTATCTCTTGAAAAACCGTAATTTTCTTCCTGTGTAAACATTTAATAATAGGGCTGACAGATTATTTTTAAAGTTGCCATCATGATTTTAATAGTGTGTATTGTATCCTAGGATAGTCAGACACTATAGCTTCTGAGTTTTCAATCTATTTACAAACTGTGATTTTCTGTGACATGTTTTCTTCTCCATGATGTGTCTGTTGAAGTAATTTCTTTTCCTAATCATTAAAAGCATTGCATTTTCACAGAAAGCAATTGTAGAATGTGTCAGAAAGAAAATAAAAAGGAAGATGGTTACAGGAAAGTCTACCAAGTAAACCAAGCTCAGATGTATTGAATCAGCACTGCTATCAAACACAAAACCAAAATAGTTATGAGACATGGAACTAATATAGTTATTGCATTAGCACCCTTAATAAGTGCAATCTGCCTAATTACCTCTGTTTTCCTATGAAATGTGTATTTCCTTATGAGTGTACGAGGTAAAGAATGCTCATTCCTGGTTGGTGTTAAGCTACAGCAGCACTGGCAGGTGCTTTTCTAACTCTAGGAGGCATTTCCTGCACCAGGAGGTTGTGCCATTTATTCGTGAGCATTATCTGCTTGCCACCCTGACAGGGCACTTTAAAGATGGTTTGGAAAGGTATTGGAGATGAAAGTGTTCATGAACTGTGTGTGATTCCTCAGTCAGCGTGTACAGAGCTGGCCAGAGCTGGAAGGGAAAAATAGCTTCTCTGAATGAGGGTAACTGAGGGCTGGAGAATGTGGGTGCCCAGAGATGGGACTGTCCTGCCAGTCCTGCTCCCTTCTGGGGAAATGAGGTAGCATGGAGGGGTGGGGGAAATGAATGTGCTGGGTGGAGAGGGAGTTTCTCCTCAGTGAGTTTGGTGGGAACTGATTGCTATGATAGCTTTTTTGAAAGGCTGACACCTTCAGATTAGACTGAAACTGCAAACAGGCTCTTTTCAATTATCCCCTTGAGGGAGGTGAGGGCTGAATCTCAATTCAATTACCTCCTTCTTCAGCCAGGAGCCCTTTCTTATTCTGAGTAGTCCCACTGGCTTCAGACAAATTACTGACATTGTGATACAGTAAAAAGGTTGGCTTTATTTTTTATGAACTTTACATCACAATGAAAGATTTGGCAGCAGCAGAACTATAGAATTGAGTGCAAAATATAGATATTTAATGTAAAATATCTGTTGTGTAAATGCTTTGTCCAGTGACATCTGAGAGTTTTGGAACTGTCATTTTCACTCACATTTCCCTCTTCATAGTTAGTTCATGCACTGGTAAATGTAATGAGCATAAATCCTTTATATGCAATTATTATATTTTGAGTTATACAATTTACTCCCACTACCTTTTCAAGGCGTTTTGCAATTTAATATCACCTAACTTTTACAGAAGCTAACAAAAGAAAAGTGAGTTCTCCCAAAATCAATAGTCATTGCTTTCTCTGATCCGTGTTTTTTGAGAATACAAATTTTGTGGCTTTTTATTTAAAAGAAAAAGACATGTATTGCCTACATGAGTTTTGTTTTAACTTAGAAGTTTTTTCACCAGATCTGTACAGCAAAGGCAATCATCTGCTCTGCAAATCAGCCACATAAGTATTTTGCAGTGAAAGAGCAGTGAGATTGTAACTTGGAGAAGTTGGAGTTTGTATTTGAGTTTGCAGGACCATTTGAACTAAGAAATGGTACCACCGCTCTCTTTGCATTCTCCAAATGAGGTTGCAGAGTACCACACACATTTCCTGGGGGACTTTTGAAGTTCCCAGTGATGGCAGTCCAGGATTCCTTCGGGGCCATTCAAACCTTTCAGCCTGTCTTTCTCTTTTGTTGATGTTGATGAGAACTTAACTGCCACTCAACAGCTTTTAAAGTTCCTGTTAGGTAGAGTATAAGTGCCTGTAGCTCAGGGTTTGCAACCCCCAATAATCCAAGAATCAGGTGGGAATCAAGAAATATGACTCGACCAAGTAAATGTAAGACTTTACCAGGGAGCACATCAGCACACATCCATGCATCTTTCCTGAAGTTATTTTCAGACCAGCAGGCTCTGCCCCTCTCTTTTATTCTAATGATCTCCCTGTATGCAGATTCTCTTCTCCAAAACTCCCTAACTTAAACATTAAGGATAATTGTTTGTAAGCAGTAATTCAGCATGACTGTTAATATTTAGATTTTTGTTCAAGGAACATAAAATTTGGGTTGGTTTTTATGTACTTACCCATCTAGTTAGGGCACATGCCGTGCACGTGGTAACAGAAAAATGCTGCTGGCATTTATTTGCCATTTCTCCATCTCACTGAATTTTCTACCAGTAGTACAGCTTAGTATTTTCAGGATCTGTAGAGATATGTGAGAATACCTGAATTATTTGCAACTACTGAAAATCTGGTTTGGACTCAAGACCAAGAGTTAAGCCGATACTTTTTTATCAAAGCAGATATAAAAGCATTAGGAAATCATGCATGGTGATGGTTTCCTTGGTTGTAGCCAAGAGGAATATGTAATTAAAAAAAAAAATAGGAAAGCTAGTAAAGTTAAAATAAAATAATGTGAGGAGATGACTGCTTTCAATTAAAGCTTAATGCAGCCTAGACTGTTAACTTCTGGCAGAAAAGCTACTGAAAAAGCTTAAAAAGCAGCCCAAACCCCAACAAAACTTGACAGAGGCTTGATATGGCCTGTGGGGTTTGAAATGTTATGAGACACAGTTTCCTGTAGTACTGACAGACACAGTAAATTTGGATCTTATTACAAAAATTGAGGCTGTTTGCTTCAAAGACTTGAAAAATGTAGTTGTTTCCAAAGTGGAAAACAACTTTAAGGAAGACAATACAATTATATTACCATTTTAATATAAACTCTTCCAATATTTTTGAAATATTCCCTGCAGCTCAATGTCCTCCTCTGAGCAGATCTGTACTGTGGACCTGCACACACCTTTGCTAAGTGAGTGCACTTGGATGATAAATGCCATTGTCCATGGAACCTTGCATAGCATTGAGATAACACCCTCCAAGTTAAATTAGCACCTCCAGCAAAATCAGGGCATTGTTTTGGCTACCTGTAGGCAGACAGCAAATCTGATTACATATCCCAGATGAAAGTAAAATTCATTCTGCTTGAAAACATGAAAAACCACTGCTCTCTTAAACCTGCTACAAGGCAAAATTGTTGCTTTTGCCTTGGTTAATTTAATACTATTGTTTAAATGATCATCTCTAAATTGCCACCAACTTCTGCAAAAGCAGTCAGGATTTCCTTTTGAATAGTTTGAAAGTATCTTGCGTTCCTTTGATCCAAAGTAGGGATAGAAGAAATCATCAAATTCATTAAGCAAAATGACATCTATTGAATTTACATGAGAATGTAAATGATTTTTCATTTTCCTGCATGATAATCTGATTCTTAAATGAATAATTATTTGTCCTTTGCCTTTATCATTTAGTACAGCTAGGAAACTGGATTATTGATGAGGAAAGATAAGATAATGTAGTTGCCCTTAAAACACAATGAAAATCCTTTCGGACATATTCAGTAAGTGAGATTACATTATGAGTGATTTTGAGAATGGAATTTGAGGCTTTTTGCATTAAATTTACTCTGTAGCAGCGCTTCTTGCCTGGTAGAGCATATTATCAGCAAAAACTCTTAGATGGATTGCATTTAACAATTTCATTAGTAGTGTGATATATTCTGAATGGCCTATGGTCAATTCTTTGTAATGGGCACTGGTGATTAGAATGTATTCTGCATAATTTTCCATTAGTCCTAAATGGTTTCACTTTATATCCTTTTACAGTAAAAAAAAAATATCAAACTCTTATGGCTGAACAAATGTCCTGTTAGTTTTATAGACTTACAAAGGCTTGTGGAGAGACTTACACAATAGGTGTCCAAGTGTCAGCTGTTAACAAACTTCCAACAACAGACAATCGTCAGTTGTGTTCTTTACTAAGAAAATGTTGCCGAGGGAAGCAAATACTTGAGATTCGGGGTGTTTACTATGTAAAGTTTACAGAGTTGACTCCGATTTTGAGTGGTCATATAAAAAATGCCATATATATATATATATATATATATGTTCAACTGCACTATTAATCCTCTCCCAACTTCCTCAGAAATCAAATGAACCCTGTCAGATCAATGACAGCCTTAGCAAGGTTGGAGCAGCCCTGTCGTAGCAGCATCTCTGTAGAGCAAAGCAGGAAAAGCCATTTTCCAAAGCAGAACATCTTCCCTCGGTGTCGCAGGGTGCGCGTGTGCAACGTGCCAGGTGCAGTTTGTGAGGGGGAATCAAAATAAATTGACTGCTAAGAACCTTGGATCCCTCATTGATCCCTATGAACTGAACTAAATCCCTCAGGCCACGGAAATCAGTGGGATGAGTTGGAAAGAGAAAAGGGAGAGAGATTTCAGCCTTGTGAGAAATGTAAGAGCTTGTTTTTAATTATTTTTGCTGAGCTCTCATTTCATGTTTTTGGTTTATAATGATTCTTTTAAAGTTTTGTACATTCATTATTGATGCCATTTTTGTCTCTCTATTAGTCACCTGTAATTCCCACTAAATTATCCTCCGTTCTCTGCTGACTGCCACGTTCTACTGCTGGTTTGTGGATACAAGGTACACTTTGATAAGTTTTGATTTACAAGAGTTTATGGTATTTTGTTTAGCCTTACTTTATTTATAACTTTCAATTTCTTAAAATGATGGAATGGGTTTTTTCTACTGTTTTAATCATGTGTTTTAATTTCCCCAAATATTTAAAAAAAAAAAAAAAGTTTTATAGAATGTTCTGCAGGAAATAACGATTCCCTGATACACAGAACTCAAATACATTTTGTTTTTCCAAGGCACAAAAATGAGAATTTTATATGGTAGTAAATTGACATATCAAACCTGTTAATTTACTACTAATTTGATACAAATAAAAAACATCTGTGGATATTTCTTTTAGGAGGACTGGGAAATCTCTCAATAACCATTCTGTCTTGACAAGGAATCTCAGAAGAATAGGTTTGCTACAAATTGAATAAAACCTCCATTTACCTTGCAAAACGCTCTAACTCATTATGTTTTGGGATTCCTAATGTTTTTACCTAATTTAGCCTAATGTTTTTACAAATTGAAATGATGAAATTTATCGAAGAGAAATAAAAAGGCTAATTGTAATGTGCATTCCTGTTTCTTCTTTTATAACCAATTTATTACAGGGTTATGTCTATGTCAGAAGTGAATCTTGAACCTCTAGATATTAGTCTTTGAAAAACTGCAATCATTGATAAGTCCAACTGTTCATTACAGAAATTAAGAGTTTTTCATTTGAAAAATTGCAAAGAGACTTCCTAGCAGTTCTGAAATGAATCTTAAAGCTCTAATTGTGGGAATCAGCAGCATTGCTTTTGATGCATCTCATTAATAACAAAAAGCCTCATTCCAGTTATTAAAATATCCTTGCATGTTCTGTACTGATAATTTTTTAGTTTTTACAGTTTGTTGCTTGCATTACTCCCCAATGACATTATGTGCGTAGATTTTTCTCCAAGAATGTTCAACTGAATAGTAATATTAAAAACTAATAACTTCCTTTGAGTGCACTGCAGAATTAAGAAAGAAAAACAGTTTTAAACCTTTAATATAATGAAAAATTATAGTGGGGCTTTCATGTTGTTTTGCTTATGCTTCAGTTATTGCTTTCATTAAAATTTTAATTTCCAGAGATATTGCTTTGATAAAATTACATCTTTGGTTAGTATCTGTGTTCACACTGAAAGTTATGGGCCTCTTCTGTCATTTATTGCCATGTATTTTCTGTTTTAATTACTTTTCCTAATGCATACAAATAATAGAGCAAAATTGAATTAAAACAATTTGTCTATATAATCAATGGGAAAAAGAGTGAGAACAGAGATCATAATCTTCAAATGAAGCACCACAGTAAAAGAAGAGCTGGTGAGATTTTTTTTTCTTTTTAATAGTAGTGCTCTGTTTTTCCACTGATATAATGAGTGTGCAAGTATTAAAATACATTTGATGGAGAGAATACTGTTAGAGTTTTTACTGTACTTTTAAAGAAGAATCTAATTTATCAGTTCCAATTGTTCTGTAAGATAGTTGTGGATTATTATCCTAAGTGATGCAGATGAGATCCCTGAAAGCAGGGGAGGCTGGATCTAAACCTCAGTTTGGCAAAGTACCAGAGATGCAGAATAATTGGAACAAAAGTGGGTGGTGACCAATAAATGCAGCACGAGGTGGAAAAAGTTCAGACCATGCCAAATAGACCTCAGTAAAATATTTTTTTTTTTTTGTGTTGTTACTTAAAAATAATAAAGCAGTGGACATCCTGTTCATGAAGATACAGCATGTGGGGGAAAAATGCAACTGGCTATTTTGGTCAGTTGTTACAAGCATGATGGATTTAGTTGATTGTTTTTTGCTGTAAACCTCCTGCTATATCATTTCTCCTGAGAAATGAAGCAGCATTCCTGCAGGCACGTGTATGTACTTCTCTTCAGGGTGTGTTGACTTGCAGGCACCATCAGCATTGGGCTGTTTCTGAGCCTGCCTCGGTGTGAATGTAAGGATGGCTGATGCTGGCAGCACGGTGTGCCATACAGAAACCTTACCAGCCCTCAGTGGCTCCCTAATGAAGATTAACACTGTATCAGATACCTGGAAGTGCAGCTGAAGGGGTGAAATAGAGAATGAATCTGGTGTTTGTAAAAGGTGAGTGGATAAAAGTTCATCTGGTCAGCTTGCATCTGGTTGCAAACCAGATACAATTTATTTATTTTTTTTAACCATGTGTGTTCCCAGTGAAGAACTGTAATAATTATGGTGCATTAAAGCTTAGCACTTACCCTAGTTTCCTCTTCTAAAAACTCACTTTAAGTTTCATGATCACACCTGTTCTTTCTTTTGCAGAAAGTAGCGCTGGCTTTCTCTGGTATGTGCTTTGATGAGCTGCAACAGAGACTAATTCTGGGAAGCAAAGAAAGTGATTTGATGCTTACTGCTTTTGTGGCTTAAAGACCTCATTGCAGTCACAAAAGTGAGGGGGAGATTATCTTGTATGGATGTCCACGCTGCATGACTTTGGCTAGCTGCATCTAAATGGAACGGAAGCAGTCAGATTTAACCTGGTTATCATGTACTAAGAGCATAATCAGAGTGCTTGTGAGAAGAGTGCTTTGGGAAACTCTTGCAGTCAGGGCTGAATATGCCAATGCCAGTGAAAATTCCAAGTCTCCCTGTTACGATGCTGTTGACCCTTGCTGCTCTTTCTGACTTCACTGTCACCATATGTTCCCTGCCGCAGCCACGCTGTCTGCCCACAGAAGTTGCAGTGGTGGCATGAGCAGTAGAAGCTGATCTTCCTCTGAGCATGTTTAATCTAAAATCTCCATTCCTTTGTCTTCATTAGCAACATCCACTTGATCCTGTAGTTATGGTTACAGTGTTGTTTTAAATGTAGGAACAAATTTGTTTTGGAAAAAACACTCACATCAGTTTATATCATGTTGAAAGACCCAGTGGATGATAAATCACCCTATATTAAAATTTTTTCCCCTTATCAAAAAGAAAAAAACTCAGTACAAGCTGTATGGAAGAGTGCTCTCAAATAAATGATTTCAAGGGGAATGTTATTCAAGAGAAATTAAATGTTTGAGTGCTGTGCCTTTGAGATGAATAGAAATTGCTTCATGTGTTGGCTGCTTTATAGAGAAAAGACTCAGATTTCCAAAGGATTCCAAGAGATCAGAACTCTATCTTCCATTTCCAGCTTTTATATTTCTTTTGAGAACTAGGTCAAAGTGCTTACTGCTATTACTGCCATTTAAAAGGGATATGCTTCAGCATTCATCCTAGTGAGCTTTGGAGAAATTTCATCCTGCTCATTGCAGCAGGGATTCAGATTTAGGACTTGCTCTCTTTACATCACTGAATGTTAGAGTTGAGGATGGTGGTAGGCGATGATTCCATCCAACATGTAGAGCCCTCCAAAAGGGACTCAGTCCATTTGTGAGGTTTGTTGAGCCATTGATATTGGGGATGGTCTGCAGGGGAACAACAGATGGAATATTTAGTGATATCCTGTTGAGAAATGTATTTTCTCCAGTGACCGGTCCACAATACCCGGTTGGGGTTATGAACAAAGGTGTTCTTATGCTGTTCTCACCTAGATTTGCTGCCCTTCCTTTAAAAGTCTAGGATAATTTGCTGGAGCAAAATGTATAGATTTCCTTTATTGTATCTGAGATCACAGGGTGGGCGCACAAGGTAGTGTCAAAAGGTGCAGAGGAAGCTCTAATTATTGTCCCAAATTAAGCTAAAGAGGTATTTAATCAAATTCTGACATTGTTTCCTGTTCAGGTTAAGCCTGTGAACCTGTAGATGTTGAAATAACATCAGACAATTATGCACGCATTGCTGAGGATGAGCCATTCGCTGAACAGGCCTGGGGAATCTTTGGAATTCTCTACATTTAACATTGAAGTTCTGCAAGCAGATTTTTTTGTCATCTGGGGTGATCATATAATGTTGCAGATTCAATGTTAAATTTGTTTCAAATCTGAGCACAATATTCATGACCAGGTCAAACATTTTGAAAGTTTAATGTGGTAAAGTAGGGTCCAGCTTTATTTCTCTATATTATAAGACTTTCCATTAAATTTTATGACTGATAAAGGCAATTTTCCATTTTGTGCAACAAGTAGCCCTAATAGGTTTAATTTTTGCATCAACCAGTTGAGCTTTACATAATTTTTTTTTATTGTAAACAACTGGTTATGGCATTAAACTGTTTGATTCAGTTATATTAGCAACATCCTGACTGGATATTTTCCAATACCTTTTCTATGTATAAAATAGAGATGACTTTGTTTAGTACATAATCAGTAAACAAAACAAAAAAAACAAACAAAACAACAACAACAACAAAAAAACCAAAAAAACCCAAAACAAACAAAAAACCGCAACAGATTTCTCCAGATGGATTTTTGAAAATTTGGCAAAAAGAAAGGTATTACATTTCAGTGTAAAAATAAGAAACCTCACCTGTTGCTCAGCACTTTGTGCATCTGTTGCATTTGTTTAATCTAAGGGAAATGATATTGTATGGTGCTGGTAATCTAATCTGATTGATTAGAATCTAATTGATTCTGCAGTAAGGAAAAGCAGTCAGCTGAGGGGAGTGATCTTCTTATCAGTGTCAATGGATACCTGAAGGGAGAGTGGAAAGAAGAAGGACTGGGGCTGTTTTGTTTGGTGTCCAGTGACAGCTTTTGTTCCCCTCATACAGCAAAGCCAAGGAGCAATGAAGTGAGTTGAGGAGTTGAGCAGGGAGCCACTAAAATTTTCAGGGCAGAAGCTGTGAGCCTGTGGTGAGGAGTTGAGGGAACAGCTTCTCTTACCTGAGGAAGGGGTGTCTTACCTTAAGGGCAGCCCCTTGGTTTCTGCAGGCTTACCTGCAATGCAGCCTAACAGGGTTTAGTTTGCTCTATCAAACAAATTTTCAGACATCTCAGGATGGTTCAAGGGTTATATTTCATGCTTTCTAATTGTCTTTTATTTTAAAGCAGCAGCTGAGAAACAAAGTTTTTGGCAGAACCAACCATTACCTTCTATTTGAGCCTTATTTTTAAAGCGTGCTTGAATGTTCTGTTGAAAGAATGAAAGTAATCAACAGCAAGTTTCAAAGAGAAATTTTTGTGTAGCCTGTTTCAGCACCATTTATTCCCTTATCTCATTTGTTTTCAAAATAGCTTGGATGAAAATGGCATTCCAAAAGGAAGGGTTTATTAGGAATACAAGGGTAGAATTGTGCTTCAGTCCTGTAATTAAGGGCAGTTCTGATACACAGATGGACATATGCTCCTGGAGACTATTTTTTATGGTAAATAATCGCCATGTGTGCCCCAGCTTTTAGCTTTGTGGATTAGCTGCACACAGAGACCTTGTGAGACAGTGGAACACAAGGCCAACAGATGGACTGCAAAAGGATGAGCTGTGTCTTCTGACTATTGCATTAATTAGTCATCTTCACAGTTGGTTTTTTTTTTTTCTATTTGAAAGGTGCTTCAATAAGTATATAATAACTTCACAGTATTCTTAAAAGGTAGTAGGATTTTGATACCATTTCTTCAGTACCCTATTTTTTGAAAGTACATAATCTCTCTATGCAGTGACAGAATTCTGTACTTAATAAACATGAATAATTAGCTGAGACATTCAGACTTTTGAGAATGAAATCTTGATTTCATTACCTTCTGTCTAGTATAGGTCAAATGGACTTTTGCATAGAACAAGGGAATAAGTTTAAAGGCATAGGAAATTAAAATTTTATGAGTGTCTTTCCACCAGGGTTGATGAATCAGACTGACTTCAAAGAGAAATGAAGTTTTCATGTCATCTGCTGTTTTGAGTTTTTCTGATGTTTAAAGGGGAGGGAGCTTTCATTTATCTCTCTCATACGCCACATCTGATCCACAGCCAATCAAAGTCTTTTAGTTAATTTCGGTAGGTCTTCGGTAGATGTTAGAATCAGTTTTACTAATTGCCAGAAAGGAAAATGGGAGCTGAAAACTGTAACTTCCATCAAGGTGTTCTGGAGAGAAACACTAGGCTATGCGGTTGTGCCTCAGTTCTACCCACAGCCAGCAGTGAATGACCCGGGAAGGGAGGTGGCTGCAGAATGAGTAAATGAATAAATGAGTTACCTGCTGGTGTCACCTGTGCTGCCCAAGGCCACTTTCTGTTGGAATCTGTAGCTGTACAACTGAAGAGTGTCTTCAGCATGTCTTTTTGGGAAAAACAATACTAATTTTACATATTTTAACAACATATTAAACCCTTTCTCCTATACTAAGAATGCCTTTGCTGTTGGAGTCCACGTACTACATGATTTTTAGGTTAGCTCATGACAAATGACTGTTCGAACTAGAGAAAGTAGAGAGGGCAAGATATAGAGCACAGGTTTATAAAAGCTTGTCATCATGGTAGGAATGAAGTCTTGCAGTTGAAAAACCAATTGTGACTCCCTTCAGCACGAGTGACCCCTCCAGCCTGTCTCTGCTTGTTGTAAGATTAGTCTTTATTTTGCCCAGGGGACAGACATAATGTGGGTGTTCTAAGAGCTGCTCCTGCAAACAACATGAGGCATTACAAAAAGAAGAAATATTTTCCCTTGTAGTGATGGATTAATAAGTTCCAGATCTAGAAAAGAATCAGTTATTACAAAATACTTTGATGAACATAGGTACTAAAGGAAGAAGAATACATCTATATTCTGTGTTTTCAGCCACTTGCAAAGGCACTTGGCTGTGACTTTCTGCTACATCCAGATGTGCAGCACAACTCATTAGTGTCCTTTATCTGTGACTAATAGGAAATCATGTTTATTCAGGACCTCTGCAGCCTCTGTCCAAAGAGGTAATAAATGTACCATCTGTGAGAGTATTTTGTAGGATGTATATATGTATGTCCAGAGAACTAGGAGCATAATAATAAGTGTGGCTTTTGCATAGATTTGGGAATATGCCTTTGATGGCAGGATGAGCCTCTGCTGCTGTCAAGTGGAAATGAAGTCAAGCCTGATGTCTGGATGACTCTCGGGGCTGTTAACACTTCCCTGAGGTACTGGAACCTGTTCTGGTTTGGAATTTGGAGCAGTTCACACATGGCTCTACTAGCTTCATGTTAATTTCCAGACCCAGGTCCGAATAGGGAGATTCAGATGGATTAGAGATTGTTGTTGATGAAACAGGTGGATGGAAGTGCTCCTCAATGACACCTACAGAGTATTTTTCATGGTTTCGAATTACTTGTGTCTGTTACATTGGTTACTAAATTTGTTCTCTCATAAAAGATGAGTGTAGTTCCTTGGACTTGAAAATATCACACTGTCACACCTTTAAAAAAATGACGTGCAAATATGCAGTATATCAGAACATTTCAGAGCACAGGTGAAATATCAAAGCAGAATACAAAAGAAAGTGTGTAGTAGGGATGTAGAAATGGAAAAGAATATATTTAGGAAAATTATTTCTGTTGTTTGGGACTTGTCTTTTTATTTGGTTGTTTTTAGAAAAAGGACTATTACTGTTAGTCACACAGTCAATATGAAAAAAACCCGAGGGCTTTTTTTTTACTTTTAGAACAGTAAGATTTGTTGTTGTATATGAAAAAAAGAGTCAGAAATTACCAAAGCAATACGGATGTCAACAAAGTGTTCATAAAATTGGGTTATTTCATTACTGTTCACCTTAGGATAAGACTGGTGATGGAGAATTTTGGGCATTTTTAAGTAGTTTGGAACATGCGGTTTGGATTCTCTTGCTTGATTGCATGCTCTCTGATTCTAACACATTATTTCCGCTAGCAACGTGATTCCTCCAAGTAACTGCAGGCCAGTTTTGCTTCTTTTTCTAAAACTACATTAACCAAGTATATGAATTACTGTTTCATTTCCTGCCTAAGTCAAGCAGATCTGCACTACATTCAGGTGTAGGGAAAACAGGCAGCATTACAAACTGACATTGATGCCACGCTGTTTTAGCCTTAACGTGACAATGTGTCCAAAACGTGGCCAAAATAGAGGCAGGCAGTGATTGATGTAGCTCTCTATAAGGTCCTGTGCTCTCTTCAGTATCACCAAAAAAAAGAACATTTCTCCTCTTTGAATTCTTTTCCAAAATAAGGCACATTCACAACATTTAACATGAGCAGGCAAAGGACATGTACTGTGCTTTGCAAAGGCTTCTGAAATGATCATGATCTCCTTCTCTGAATGGGTCTAAAAACAGGCATTATTTTCTCTTAGGTTCATAAATATTGGTTTCCTATCTCTCTGTGGCTGAGGTGGAATATGAATCATGCACATGAGCTCGGAGTGGTGTCTGTCCTCTCTTGGCATGCTGCAGGGGGCTAGTACCCCTTCTCTAAGGAAAAAGCTTAATCTCCCTCTGGAGCAGAGATGTTCCCACCAGTGCTCTCACCTTTCCAGCCAGCCAGAGCTTTGTAGTTGATCAACCTGGAGATTTCCACATTGATAACTTTCCATTTGTAGAAGTATTTCCCTTTCCTGGTCTAATGTCAGTGCAGTGGGCAGTTATTGAAGGTTACAACAGCCCTTTTCCCCCTTTATATTTAACAGATCTAGTTCCTGAAGGTGACTGTGACAGAAATTACTCTTTTAGGCAAATCTTTCCTACTTTAGCCCTGTTGTGGTGCCTATTCCTACCTTCCTGGAGAGCTGCAGTTCAAGTTGTAACATTTCAGTTGGGTGTCTCCTAAGGGGTTGACACATCATCTATGGAATCACTGAACAGGTCTAAAAATATCTGTATCTTCTTTCTGAGCAGATTTCTGTGTTCTGCCACTGCCTGACTCTCAATGTCTTAGTCAGAAGAACTTGAAACTGAGCAGAATTGCTGTGTTCATGCTGCAGGTGGCCAGTTCAAGAACAGTCTGAAGCAGTGGAAGAACCCCCTCTTCCCTCAGCACAGACAGCCCACTTCCATAGGCTCACCACCCCCACATTGTTCATCAGATTTTTTTATTGTTTTTCTGCCACATTTATGGATGGTCTGTGTGATTCTTGTGACTTTTCCTAGTGCTAGCAGTATGGAACAAAAGTTTTGGTATAATCCTGATTTTTAAAACTGAACAACCCAAAAAACCTCTTACCTACCCAGCTCGTAGAACTGCTGTCCATGCAGACTGACTACTGAGCACCAGCAATTGCTGGCCTTGCTTTCACCCCTGTGGAAGCCCCAGAGATGCCTGAGAAATTCAGGTCTGGCCCCCCCAGAAATCTCCCTTTTCCCACAGGAAATTATAGTTTAAAATTAACTTTACTATTTCAGTCGTTGATTTTTCTAGCAGCAAAAATTGAAATAAGTTTTTTTATCATGAGTTGTCAAAATTTGGATTAGGCTGGAAACATTTACAACCAGTGTTATTGATGCTGATAAAAATGCAGCTGCTCAGTACCTGAAAAGCCTGGAATATGTTTGTAGTGCCTAGCTTTTACTGCCTGACTCTGGAAACAGGACATTATGGCATCACATCCCATGAAACTCTATCAAATTACAGAAAGAATCAGGGTCAGTCCCAGAGTCCTCCAAGTCATTTGTCTGGTTTGTGTACTCCTGCTTTTCACATGACTGATTGTCCACTCCTGGCTGCAAGTCTGAGTGTTGCAGAATAGCTGAGGACTCTCTGGAAATGGTTACTGGGAGTCCCACCTATAAGAAAATCAGAAAATCCTTCTCACCCCTCCACAACACCACCCCAAAACTGAACCCAAGAGACCTTTCAAAAATCACTGTAGTTACGGTGGTAATTCTTGGCATTTTAGTGAGACTGAAATCATGTCTCACATCTTGAAATAGTGACAGGCTTATCCATTCACAAAGGTTCATGAAAAAAAGACTTTGAAAGAAATTCTCTAGAGGAAAAATTCTGGTTTTCAGGCCAAATAGAAATGTTTTGCCTGTGATGTTTTTGTTGCATGTTGAGCAAACAGCATTTGATTATATTGTCTAAGCAGACAGAACAAAACATTGCTAGACAATTGCTAGTCTTAAGAAAAATAATCCATTTAAAATCCTCCTTTAGGCTAATGCTGCTGCTCTCCCATGCAGAATTCCTAATCTACATAGTTGTAATTAGAGAGAATATTATTTTGGTGAGAATGAGACAGGCCCTGAAGACCCAGCGTTTGCACACAGAATACCTGCTACATGAGCCACTCAGGGTTGCACAGTCACTTGGTGGAACAGTAAGATTAAAAGAAAGTGCATCCTCAGTGACATTTTAGAAGTACCATATGATTTTTCACATATATATCCTAGGCTTTGTTCTACTAAACCAAAGTTTTGCTGCTCGGTATCTGGTGACAGTGCTCTCCTGTTTTAAAAATTAATCAAGAAGTGAAAAACTGCAAGAAATGCTTTTGTGTCTTCTGCTTAATGGAAATTAAATCAAGGAACAGAACCTGGGGTTTTGTTGCAGTTGTGCCAATCTGTGATAAAATTTGACAGCTGTTTTTCCATTGGTCTGTTGTTTGTTCGTAAGTAATATTCTTTTAAATGATGTAAAGAAAACTTGAGGATAACTTAAAACTTAAAGCTGTGAGGGAGCTGACCCCCAAGCAGTGTGGAGCTGAGATTGCTAAATCAATGCTTGTTTCAAATTCTGTAAATGCTGATGGCTTTGAAATACACAATCAAAGTCAGCCCAACTCGTGCCCAACTCTTTCTGTCTTGTTAGACTGAAATGATACAAGAACACTTTGGCTAAAAAACCATTCAGAAAGAGCACTTTATGTTTCTCATTGAATAGGTGTCTTCATTTATCTACATCAAAACAGTTGCTGGACAGCAACTTTAGACGAAACTCAAATGAAAATCTTTTTTATTCATTTTTCTCTCATTATATGTGAACTGAATTATGATGTATCAACCACACAACATTCTTACTTGATCATCAAATAGTTTTATCTTTGTCATAATTAGTTTTAAAATCTGTGCTCCTTGTTCTAAATGGGTATTTAAAGTGCCAAAGCTACTTCTCTGAAACTGCCAGGATCACTCCTTAATATGCCTGCCTTGAGACTGTCTTTTTTTGTAGGTGTCTGTATCTAAGGTGCAAAACCTGCAAACCAAAACCCTGTTGGAGACCACATCAAATGCATGTAACTGCACAGGTGTAGGTGTGGAAGAAGGGATTACAGAAAACTTTGCCCTGTTCAGTCCCACTGTACTAACNAGGATGGCCCAGCTCTAAAGAATCAACCAGGAGCCTTTTCAGGTTGTTGAAGGAGAGCCTGAGACTTGGCTCATTGCTACCCCTAATGAGAGGGCTGTCACAGCACAAAACATATTTTTCTTTCTCTGTTTATTTATTACCTTTGGTTGTGATGCTCATTTCAGTTTTCTTTGTTTTTTCCTTGCATTATTTTGCTATTCCTGCTTTTTCTTTTAAGGTAAATGCTGTCTCTGTGTCTGTATTTTCACTGCCAGCCTGGAAAGTTTTTGAGCAGACTGAAAGAACAAACTGAGATTTTAAAGATTTCTTAATGATTTATCCCTTGATGATTTTTTTGGTACTGCTAGCCTAACAGCATTGAGGAATGTAATTGGCAATCGAGAGGTTATTAAACCAGATCAGACGTGGCTTAGATTTCATTTGTATGCTAGTGATTTGTGCTCCCTCTGTTATGGAAGCAGTATGGAAACAGAGTTTGGAGTGAAAAAGGAGTGCATAATTTTGTAGTATCAGATGAGCATAGTAATCTTATATTCAGTTGCTAAACAAAATCCTTTTAAAATCTTGTTTGAATTTTAGATTCTGTGGTAGTGAGAAAAGCAGCATCTAATAGGGGAAAAAAGAAAAGGTGGTTGAAATCGGCTTTCTCTGCAAAGAAACTGGGGCACTCTAATATGCATGCACTTGTTTGCCTACATGAGGAATGTATAAAGGATTTTCCACTTTCTGAACTGTCAGTTAGATCCACACTGAAACGTTTTGGCAGTCGCTTCCTGTGCGGTTCGTCATATGTCTCCTCAATGATTCCTCACTCTGTGAGGAAGGGGGTGAGTGAGGAGGAACTAACAAATCATAATCTAAAAAAACTTCTCAGGGTATGTAATTTAGAAATGTCACATACACCTTGCAAGGAGTATGAGAGCTTTTAAGTAGAGATCCTGCAAGGCAGTGTGGGTGGCAGTAGAGATTGTGCCACCGCTATGTAAGTGTACTTGCCAGGCAGAATATGTATGGATTGTAGTCTTAGAAAAGAAAAAAGCATTTGAGACTGAATATGATAAACAGGAATGCCAGCCTGTTGATGCTTCTGAGTGATACCCCTGAAGGGTAACAGTGGGAAGCTGCCAGGAAAGGACATCACTGAAGTGGCTTCAGTTGGCAAAGCTGTTCTTCCCCTGTGAAACCCTGTCAGGGACACCAGAATGTGTTTGCAGAGTGGTTCCTGTCAGTGTTACTGGGTGCTCCCAATAATGTTAGTTACTGATGTGCTTTCTGAAAAACCAGTTAGGATTGACTGATTTGTAGGGAAAGCTAAAGTTCCCTCGAGGGTCTCATCTTTGCTTCCATTTTTTACAGACTAATACAGTTATCAAGTGATGGTCACAGAATGGGTCAGAAGCGCTTGGAACCTGTGGCTTCTGCTTTGTTTTAATAGACACAAATCTAATATGTTAGGCTATTTTTTAAAATATTACTGCAGAGAATTTGCAATGAGTATGAAGCTGATATGGCAAATAACTAGTTCAAGAGGCATTGAAATTTTTCATTTTTGGTAAGCATGTATGCTGGAGAAAACAAATGCAGCAGCACAACTGAAAGGCTTTTCTCTGCAAAAAGTCTTCAAACACCATATAAGTATCTTTTCCAAATGAAGAATGTCTAGATTTCATGGTAATGCTTCCAATCTGCCATTTTTAAACGTCTTTCCACAAATATCTAAAATGATGGGGTTTTTTTCCCCCCTAAGGGATTATCAGAAATTCAGAGCTCAAATTAACTGGACCAAGATAGGAGTAGAAGCAGAAACTTCTGATCTCCAGTCTTACACTTTTTCCACACTTGCCATGCTATTAACTACAAACAGGGTTGCATTTTCTGCGCTGCCTGAGCTTGTGCTGCTTTACAGTCAAAAGTCTGTGTAACTCCTCCTAATGGGCTTTGTCCAGCCTCCCTGTATCTGTTCTTATACTGCAGCAATATTCAGCCTCACTGAGCCTCCAAAGAGGTTGTGCAACAGAGGAAACCACCACTTTTTAAAATGAAATCAAATTATTTCTGTAAAATAGCATTGGCTTACCAGTCTATTGAGGAGGATGTTTTGAAGTAACTTCAGTTTTACTGAAACAATATCTCATTTTCCTACCAATGCCTGCACTAAACTGCAGCCTTGGAGCCACTTTTTTAAAGTGTTATTACACCAATGCACAAAATTATATAGTACTCAGACTGAAATGTTTGAAAACCTAGTTATAAAACCTAGTATCAGTTTTAGAACTAAGTGAGGAAAGGGCAGCTTCAGTCCTGCTTTTGTCTAACTGATGGTTAGTCACAAGTGTAAATCTGAGCTGCAGTTTTGTAATGTCACTGGCTTAACAAATACCCCCCTTTGTCACGAATCCTGCCAAGATAATAGAGATTTAAGCTCCAAGAATGCTCGCTCTGTGTATGAGAAACAAATTTAACAGAGCTACGATTTCCATTCTTTCAAGACATTCTGCCTGCAGTTCAGTATGGATCTTTAGGGATTATATTATTTCAAGTGTAGTTTTACTCAGCACCTCTGAGACCAACTGCTGTGAAATCAAGTACCTGTATGAAGAAATTTGTCTCCTAATAACATTTTTCTTGCCTCTGTTAACGTTCCAGTTCCTTCATTGAAGAAGGATCTTCGTGTGCTGTGGAGCCGCATTATGCAGCTCGCACAGCCCTCCCCTGCCTATTGAGCTGTGTTATTTTAGCAATGCCATGGTGTCTCCAAAGGCCCATTAAAATACATTGCCTGTCAGGCTGCATTCTCCAGGAAGACTCAGAACAGGAAGGTGAGAGAGGCCTTGGAAATCCCTACCACGTTCTGAAGGAATTGCAGTATTTTAAGATGAAGGTTTGTGCAGGCAGAAGTGAAGGATGGCAGGAAGCTTACATCAAACTCCTCCCGTGGGCTTTCATGCATGTATATCTGAAATGTAAACAATATGATTCAGATATTTGTTCTCCAGCAACAGATTATTTGTGGGAAAACAAGGAAACCGACTTGAGATGACAGCCAGTTGTAGAAAAAGAACAGATAATCTTCAAGAAATGCATATTGTGATGAGAAGGGGGGAATTTTATCTTGTCATTTGGCATTTTTGCTGGTCTTACTGGAATTTTAATGGCGTTATTATCAAACTGGTATTATCATTTTGGGGGATTTTTGTTAGAATAGCAAGATATCAGTGGTCACAAGAATTGAAAGGAGAATTATTCTTTAAATAGATACTTTGATTTGGTCTGAAAGTACTTGTAATTTTTCTAAAAGAAATTTTTTCTTCTACTGTCAATCAAAAGTAATTTTGTTCACATTTTACAAATTGGGACGATTTCACTGATTTGTCTGGTATAAATCTAAAGATCTTTTCAACCGTTTTTTAGGAGATTCCAGACTTTCTGGTTCTCAGCAAGTGTCTCAAAACTAATTTATGCTTCAATGATTTTTTTTCTCTTGAATTGACATTGCGGACTTGCACCCATTTTGAGACAATTTTTGGACTAAACATGTTTGGTAATGACAACTTTTTTCTGACTTAATTTCCTCTTGAAATTTTGTACCATTTTCCACAAAAATAGGTTTTGGATTGTAACCTGCAGTCTTAATTTTATCCTTGCATTTTATCCTTGTCTTCTCAGCATTACCTTTCAGGTGAATATCTCTTTCACTTGCAGGAAGAACAAATAAAAATAGTGCTTTAGAAGAACATCAAATATCCTAATCTTCTGGTTTCACAGGTAGAGATGAGGTATTTTATAGCCTATAATTTGAGGGCTTGCATCCTGTGTCTAAAATTCATGGCATTATTTTTATTATATTTTATTATTTTTAATTAAAGCAGAATTGAAATTTATAATTCTGCTAAACTCAAGTGACAGATTTTTGTGTGATTGAATATAAGATGTTTTCAGAGAATAGCAGAGTGTTCTGAGCTGGAAAGGATCCACAAGGACCATCAAGTCCAGCTCTTAAGTGAATGGCTTACACAGAGATTGAATCTGTGATCACCTTGGTGCTGCCAGCACCATGCTCTAAAAAAGCAGTGCTGAAAACAACTTTCACCAAGATTTTCAATGTGCTTCTGGTTCTCAGGAACCTAAACAGGAAATTGTGCTCAGAAACTGCAAAAGAAACCATCAACAACTGAGTGAACATGAATTTTTAGGCTTTTCTTTGGGGTTTTAACAGAAATAGTACCATTTCAAATATTACAGATCTTTACAGTGTTCCTTGGCTGATTTTTGTGAATGTCCATAAGCAGCAGATTAACAGAGACTGCTATAGTAATACAAAATTTCACACAAGCAACTTTTTAAATTTAAGAAGTCGAAGGAAATGTCATTATCAATGTTATAGCCCTGACCTTTCTCTTTTAAGCTAACTTGTTGCCTGTGTTTAATTTTTTTTTTCTCCCTTCTCTGTGTGCGCTTCATTGTTGCAGCGGTGTTAATTAGAAGCGAATCAACCGTGGTGGGCAGGCAGTCGATACCTGGTTTAATTATATTGTCTTTAAAGAACAGAAATAGGTAGATGTCCTGCAGGATTCTGTGAGATCTCCATGAGGGACACACGTCCAGGGTACTCAGTGCTGTTTTAAAGTGATCCTCAGTAAGTTACTGTTCAGTAAAACCTTTTGTGGGGTGTGGTGTTTGTCCCCTCACCTTTCCTTCCCTCTGTGATAATTACAAAGAACATTTTAATGCTGTTAATTTTCATTCATAATTACTTTTTTCATAGTGAATTTGGTCCAATGCCTAAGGTGTAACCTGTGTGAAAGTCAGTTTAATTTCCTGCCTGCCGTGTGTTACTCATGGGGGGTTTACCTTGCTGCACACTGCTAAAGATGAGATGCCCTCAAATTCAACAGGGGTGACCCTTGTTATTTTTCCCAGACTGAAAACTCTAATTGCAGGCATGTTCTGGATGCAGACTCAGACATTAATGTTAATAAGATGACACTGGATATTTAACATTCCAGGATGTTTGCTCTTATTTTCAGGCATCTAAAGATGACTTAGGCAGCTTGAGTTTAGGACTGAAGTATTTCTTTGTGGTCAGACACACATGTTCATAGAGCAATTCAAACCAGAGAACTGGCAGACAGCTAATAGCAATGCCAGCTCTCACATTCCTGGTTTTCACTGGTTTATCATGAATGACTTTCATGTTACTACATCAGGAAGGATTTTTTTTTGTTGTTGTTGTTTTTGTATCAAAAGGAACTTTGTTTAATAATGCCTTTTCATTTATGTATTTAATTCTTCCAAACCCAGAATATTTTGATGTACAGTATCCAATCTCCAGACCATGGAGAGTTGTGAAGGTTTTCCTTTTGTTGGCAGGTGACATTTCAAGGGGAGTTAAATTTCTGATGAACCAGGAGCTGAATGTTTTGTATTAACTTGAACACATGTGGCAATTAATTGGTACCAGTTGAGGCTCCTCTGCCTTATGGCTGCCCAGCTGCTCTGTACAGGGTGAGGTTAGGAAACAGACCTTTGTCTTCTAGGCTTTGAGCAAGCACATCTGCCCAAGCAAGCTGCTGAACGAAACAGAAAGGGAATCTGTTTTAATGGAAACATTTAAAGACAGTTCAAGTCCTGCTGTTGTGACCAAAGCTGTCAGGTGTTCCCTTTGTAAAGCTGTTTTATCTTCATATTTATTTCTGTGGGGTGGGTAGAGCAGTGGAGTTTTTTGAACAAGCGATTCTGTTGATAGCCGTCAGCACATGAGTCACCTGGAGAACAAGCTCTGATATTCTTGAGAGAGGTCAAGATGCTAGTGTTAAGGATGAACATAGTTGTACTGTTCCTTTTTGGTAACAATTTTATAGCTCAGTGTCCTTGACAGCTTTTAGAATTGTAGTTTAAGTGGGAGAGCCCTTTGTCTTGAAACAGTGTCAATGTAGTATCAAGGAGACATTTGTTTTCTTGATTACATAATTTCTTACTGCACTAGTCCATGACATTAATCCAATTTAGCTATATACTTTGTCAGGATTTTCATTATCTCTCCTCGTTTTTAGATAAAGCTGATATAGCCATGAAAAAAACCCCATGTATTTATGTTCACCTCACAGGTTTTACCCCAGGAGAATAAAGAAGGTTTTTAGCAGAGTTAAATGAATTTAGGCAAGTATTTATCCTGCCTCCAAAAGGGTTGTCAGAAAGATTTAAACCAGGAAGAGTACTTGGGATACTGATAATACTTTGGCTTTACTACAGAGTTATTGTTCAACAAGACATTTGGGTCTCTCTGCTGGTCTTCAAATAATTGCAAGAATTATCCCAGAAAAAGAAGCATTGAATATATAAATAAACTAGGAACATGATCATATTAAAGGCCTCAAATTGTCCATTTTAAGGAGACTTGATCAGGATTAATTTGGGATCCCTCCCAATGTTCTCTGTTGATTCCTCCAGTCCCTGTACGGTTTTCTTCTGTATGGTGATTTTTTCAGTGCTCGGTTTTCAGATATCTTGACTGTGGTAAGAAAATGCTGCTGGGGCCCAGGTGAGCAGAGCTCACTTGCACTCAGGGTCAGAGTGCTGGATATCACCCTGGTGAGACTGCAGCCTGAAATGCAGAGCTGCTGGCTTTCCAGAAACAATTCCATAACATCTCTGTGTATGTGTGCATTATGCACAAGTACAGCTTATGAGAGGGGCGTGGGCTGCTTTTTTAACAGTGCAGAAAGATCAGGGGTTTCAGAATTTCAGCTGACTTTTTGTTTAAATTGATGAAAACCATGCTTCTCTTTAGATAGTTTTGGAGCTCTTTTTCCAGTTCAGCTTCTTTCTGGGATGTTTTGTGTATGCTTAGATTTTGGGGTTTCCAAGTATTATTTCAGGTTCTTTTCTGTCCTTCAGAAAAAAATTTTGTTTTGGCTTCTAATGCATATCTAGGTGCTTTAATGCTTTACAGATTCTTGCTTTCACTTCTCTTTGATGTTCTGCAAGTTTTACAAAACAGTTGTAGAATAAATACCTAAATGAATAAATTTGACAATAATTTGTTTCTGCACGTTAAAATAGCAACATGTATATAATAAAAATTTGTCATTATTCTAAGAATATTAACCAATGTTCTCATTTTCTTTGGGAATACTCCTCTTTACCCTGAAGTGTTTTGTTGCTAATAAAATCCTATCATGTCGTGTCTGAACATCATGTCTGAACTCATTTGGAAACCCTTCATGAGAATAAACCAGATAAACCTGAACTGCTTTGTGCTTTGGGGAGATTCTCCTGGAATCACCATGGCTGAACACAATTCAATGGTGGATTTTCAATAATTTGTTTGAGCTTTTAAGTTTAACTATTTGATTAGCAATTAAAGGAACAGAAGCTGTTTTTCAACATATATAAGCTTATGTTGATTAGTTGAGTGTTTTCTCACTGAAGAGGGGGAACAGACATTTATTTTTTAGATACTTAGCTTCCTTGCAGTTTCTGATGTACTAATTACTGTGTTTAATACTTACTATTTATGAACTCTTTATCATTTTCTATTAGCCATCATTTGAATGTTGCATTTGGGTTTTAATTATGTCGCGTAGTTTGATTTATCCAAGCTGCACACTTCCTGCCATATCATAAAAGAAATACAATATATTAGCATATTTTTAATTTGCTTCTCTTTCATGTGCTGCTCCTCAGCATACTCTCATAACTTCCAAAGTGAGAAAGGTAGGCAATAAAAGTTTTCTCTTTGATTTTTAAACTTGTTGGTGTTCTTGTCACCTGGCAAAAGCTGATTTGCCTTTTCAAGATTGGATGAATCTCATTCAAGTAGAAATTGAAATGTAAAGGATTCCTTTAAAGAAAATGGTATGAAAGTTTCAGATCAGGCAATGCTTGACATGCTAAGCATAATTCCACTAAAGCTTTGCCTGTAAGTTTTGTTAGACAAATCCAACACCATCCACACCCACATTCAAAGATTTTTATTTCTCCCAACTGTCAAGACTCCCACCCTGTGGCAAACATGGGAGAGCATTTTTGGCTCTGTTTCTTTCACCTGTCCTAAACCTGATGTTTAGCCTGATTGCACTTCTCTCCTGTAGCAAGAGCAAGGAAATCCTTCACTTCTGCTGCTCCAGGCTTTGTAAAGAAAGGTTGAAAAACCTGCTTGTACTGTATTTAAACCTCGCCCCAGAAAACCAGGCTGAGGGTGTTGGGGTTGCTCAGTCTGGAGAAAAAGCGGTGAGAACTGAAACATCTTCAGTACGGAAACAAGCTGTGTGGGAGCTGAAAAAGACCTTTGATAGCTTGGAGTGGAAGAACAAGGGAAATGGCTTTCCAGCTAGAGATGAAGTCCTCCTTGCTTCTTGCCCATGTTCTCTCCTAGGAGGCTTTTGGAGCACTTTTGGGGATGTAAGGAAACAGTTCCTGTATATATATTTAAACATCCAGTTGGTATCTAAGAGATTCTCCCAGGCCACCTCAGGCAGGGAAGGGACAGTGGGTACTCGAATTACCCTCTGGAGGAGGTGAGGTTAAGAGAACTTGCCTTGAAGGAGTTCTGTTCCTCCGTGGTGATAGAGAGAGCCCCAGGAGACCGAGGCTGCCATGGCTTGGAATGTCCAAATACCGCTCTGGGCACTGATTATCCCACTAAGCTCAAACTGGAGGGGAAAGTACTTTGTGCTAATAGCAGAGTGAACATTTGCAATTTAGTTGGTAATCTTCCCTCCCAATGTTCAAATTGATGTAGTATTAGAGTATTATATCCCTGTGTTAGAATTCTGGGGGTTTAGTCATTGGTTTTCTTGCTTTTAAAATCTCTTGAAGAGCTTCCTCTTTTAAAAATTAATGCATTATTTTTGATCACTTTTGTATTGTAAAGAATTTAATAGTATCTAAGATTTTATTGCAATATGAGTCCAGGTAATGAATGGTCATTGGGAATCTTATTCGTGATAATTTTGATAAGGAATAAGTAGTAGAAGGTAACCCTCTCTTTAGTACAGGCATTTTTAAACTTGAAAAGATAAATGAATTTTTGGGATCTTACCATTTACCAAAATAAACATCTCTTGGTTATTAATTCTTTGGTGGCATCCAGGAAGGAAAAGACTGATTATATGCATGACAGTATTCTAATATTATCAAATGTTTTGGAATTTTTTTTCTTAGTTTTTAAGTTGATAAGGAAATAATAAGTTACCTTATGCTAAAAGCACCATATCGTGAGATAGTCTTGATCTCTCCTTGTACACATACACATATCTTCATAAATTATGATATAAAGACAGGGGAAAATAATCCTCTCATGTATTACTCCAGAGTATGCCAACAGAAGCATTACACATATTAGTTTCACCAGTAGTGGTGTGGGCTGCATAAGCAGTAGCAGGTTTTAAATTATGCAAGTAGCCTATGAATCAGAGAGATGTTTTGTCAAATGACTCACTCCCTTAGATAATTAGGCTGGGACAGATACTGGGATTTTGAAAGTGTTAATGGATTTTGGAAACTTAAGGCCCTCAGGAAAAAAAAAAAAAAGTTGATCAGCTGCATATCAGCTTTTATCTATTTATGTTAGATTCTTGAGTTTGCCTCAGAGACACCGTGCAAACTGCTGGACTTCATTATAATCATTTGAATGAGCGGTCCAGGAACGCTTGGTTGAGCTGATTTCACAGAATATTATGCTTCAAAATCTATCCTGAAATTCAGCTTTTGTTTCAAAAAGAAATCCAGTTATATATTATTTTACAAATGACTAGTTTTCAGCTGTTTGGATCTGTTGTGACAGAACACTTTATCCTCAAGTGGTAGGGAACTTAATGAAGTATCCAGTTACTGAATTGTTTTAATCTTTTTCCGTTGACCCCAGGCTCATCCTTGGTTATCCCTGGGAGCCAGGGTTCACTGTCATGCTCAAGAATGAGTGAAAATCACTGGCAGTGATATTTACACAATATTACAGAGAGTAACTTCTTTGCAAAAATAAAACCCTTCAGAGTGTCATCAGTCATGCAAGAAGTTCCAGACACATGCAAATGAATGCAAAATCTCTTGCTAACTTTTGCTAGTAAAACAATTTGGAACAGTGTTCTCTGTGTGGGAAGATGCCAGTCTGTGAAATATTGTGAGGACCTAGATTTGATTGAGTTATCCCATAAGGAACCTAACAATGGAGGAAATTATTCAAGGTATGATAAATAATGCTGAGGTTTAATTGCTTCCTTAGGATATGTCCCTCTCAGTATTTCCAAACTGCTGTCTATTTTTCTCTTTTAAACTCAGGCCATTAGATAGTTTTAATTGTATGTGATATGGCTTAGAAATCAGATGGAACTTAGAGGCACACCATTACAGGTTCTTCACAACCTTCCTAAGATTCTGAGGAAAAGCCCCACACTGCTGTGGTGTATGACTGTAGCATCCACAGCTCAAGGCCTTTTTATTTCTAGAGAGCAATAAGGGATGCTTTTCCCAGGTACTTTCCAACGTTACAGATTTATGTCGATTTTCTCCCCTTTAAAAAGTATATTGATATTTTACTTATGTTGCCCTTTTTTAAATGGCGTTTAACAAATACTTCAGTGAATCCTATCTGTCATTGCTCTTGGAATTCTCTCTGCCAGCATTACCTTCCTATTAATTTATGGATTAATAGCAATATGGATGATCAGTGATGTGACAATACCCAGACCTTTGAAATCAAGTTGTGACTATGTTTTCTTGCTGCCATTTTTTTTTCTTGATACCTCTAGTTCTCTTGCCTTCCCTGGTTATTTTGTTTTTAATAGTGTATTTAGTGCGGGTGGCAGTTTGGGCTTTGTTTTGGTTAGTGCAGGGTTTATTCCTACACCTATTTCAGTATGTCAGATACATCTTTGCAAAAGTATTGCTTTCACCAATCTATTTCTGCCTGAAAGTATGGAAACAGCATGTCTCTTTGATATCTGAAAGGGAGGACATGTAAACACCCTCATTCTTTTGAATAATTACCTTATTTTACTTTCCAGAAGGCAACCTTTTCATTTGGACTCATTGCTTAAGGTACTTCCTGAAATCAGCCTAGTGACAGCAGTTGAATTGCAAGAAACTGAAAAATGAGTCTGATAATCTGTATTTTCCAAACTAAAAAAATTTTTTTTTTTTTTTTTTTTTGGAGGGGGTGATATACCCATAAATATTAAAGTATCTCTGCATCTTTGTAGAGAAGTAGTTTTTCGATACTATTGAAATAACACGGAAGATTCTTTGTAATTAAAGTAATAAATTCTCAGATGTGAAGAGCTTATTCAAACAGTGATAAAACAATAAGGCTTTTTGCCTGTAAATGAGCTATTGAAGTGGTGATATTAGCAGTACTGGAAATGTCTTATTCCCAACAGCATTATAACTATCGATGAGTTGACACAGGGAGGATGGCATTGGTTTCAGGGGTGGGTTGCTGATGAAACACTGGGATACGTTTTTATGGCAGCATTTTCCTTCAAATGCCAGAAATGTCTTATCTGATTAGAAATTTTATTGCTGTACTTTATAAGCTCATACATAAAATATTATGCAAAACTGATGCTACAACAATCCGTTATTAACATGATTTGAAAGGAAGGTTTTCTGATAATAATTCAATTGGCTTCAGTAGTATACAGCAGAACAACCTTATTTTATTGCCTTGCCATTTTAGTTGGGACAACTAAAATCCATATACTGTATGTGGATGGACAGTGATTTTTATGTGTTGACTCATTTATTTTAGAGAGCTGAGCTTTGTTTTTGTTTCGGTTTTGTCTGTGTTTTGAAGTAGTAGAACACTATGCACTTAAAATACAACTTTAAAACAAAGTTGTGAGCTGTGTATGTTCACCCAGTATTCTGGAGTTAGCAGAAATGCATGGTTTGATGCTTGTTTAGCTGAGAAATGTTCTAAAGCCAGTTTCCTCCAATGGCAGCTCTTTTCCTGAGCAGCTCCTGACATTGTTTTTGGTGTCCTCTGTCCTAAGAGCACATGAGGGTGTTTCATGTTTCCCTCCTTTGTCCCATGGGTGAGCTAGGAAGAGTTGTGAGCACGCTCTGGGATGGCAGCTTTCCCCCACATTTTAGTTTTCACTGCTACAGTATTGAGAGTGACCTTTCCTGACACCAGAAATGCCATTTCTGGCGTTTCATCATCATCAGAAATACGTACAGGTCAAAGGGAAATTGCTACACCGTGATGCTTCTCAGAATACCATACACATGAGAAAGGGAGGAGTCATTACCATGTTTCTAAACTGGAATTCATAATTACTTTGTGGGGTATTTGGTTGGCAGCAGTGAACTTTGGGTCTCTGCCTTAATCCCCTCAGTGTGGCAGGAACTCTTTGGTACATGTGGTCATTTATTTCTTGGTGTTGCTCAGTCACCGTATTCCTTTAGCATCAGGGAAAAGTACTGACCTGTTACACAGCATGAGGCTAGGGATTGTGGAACCATGTGTTGCACAGAAAGATGGTGGGAACCTTCCAGTTAGAACATTTCCTCCAGTTTAGAGACATGCCAAGTCATTCACTTGTCCAAGGGACTGAAAGTTGGAAGCTCTCTTTCAGGAGCATACTGAACCCTGCACATCAGCCTGAGAGAACTGGAGAAAGAATAAATGACATGTCAGTTTGTTTAGAGATTTCCCATACTGTATTGACAAGAGGCAAGTTTATAACTTATGTTCACATGGAAGAAGAATGAGATTTGGAGGAATAACTGTACCGGTTGTGAGCAAAAATATTTTGATCTTAACAGAGGGTCTTCTTTTGTTCACAGCCTTTATAAATGGTAAATGTAGGAATGCTGGTGTGCAGCAGCCAAACAGTCACAATAAAGCAAAAAAAAAGAAATCTTTTCCTATGCCTGAATATTTAAATTTTTTTGCATTTTTCATTTTCGTAACAGGTTTCCCATGAACTTACTGCTTTCCAGAGGAGTGCTTTATCAAGCAGCCACCAGTTCTGGAGTCAAGTCGTGGCCTTTGAATGATTCCCCCCTTCCTGCAACAGCCATTCCTGAAGGTACTCTAAGAGGGGACAGATAAAGATAATTAAATGTGCTCCCTAAGAGTGGTCCAGTAGGTAAGTTAAACCCATTTTGTTCTATTGGTGTAATATTTCCACAAATCCTTCAAAAATTAAGTACTTATTGCCCAATAAGTTTTGCTGTAAAAGTAGTAACACCTAGTTAAAACCCATTTTTCTTAATTCTTATGGATGGAGGGAAAATCAGAACTCCTTATGGGAACAGCAGGGGAAAAGCAAGTCTGTCACAGGGAAAGTATTCCTGGCACAGATTTCTAAAACCTCTGCAAGCATTTTTCTATTTTAGAACAGTTACTGCGCTTTCTGCTCGAGTGATTTGAATTGTTGGAGGCGTTGTCCTGTTTTACTGGTCAGGTTAGGCAAACAGGACATTTGAAAAAAGGGAGGTTTGGGCTCAGGTATGTCTGGATGAAGCCCCACATTCTCTTCCTGGAATTGTTTTCCACCTCCCCTGGAATCCCCAGCTGGCTCCTCTAAGCACATGTCCTTGCAGCAGCTTGCCTCCTTGGAATTCTGTTGCTATTTGTACAAATGCATGAGGAATTTATTAGTTTCTGACTTTAAGCTCCTAGAGTTAAATTTAGCAGTTGGAGTTATCTTTTTTTATTCTTTAAATTCTGTCATTTTCCATCTTTCCTGTCATTTGCACACTGAAGGTAGTGATTTTCTTTAAAAGGCCCCAATTTAATGAGTGTATCCTAGTTGTCTGTGAATATTTGTAGAAATCCAGACGAGAATGCCTTGTGGAGGATATGCTTTTATGTTATGCAAAGCCACCACAAAGATGTTGGTGTATTCACAAAACAGCAGAATTTGTCACCTTACACCTGCCATTAGAACATACTACTCAAGTTGAAAGTACATTAATCTGTTTATTAGGAATTTCTGCAAGTACTACGTGATACTTTAACATCCAAATCAAGTGGACATAAATTGTTGGCTATAATTCTGGAAAAATTGTGCTTTCATTCTCTATTGAAGTAATTTTTTATGAGAAGTGTGTGATAAAAAAGCTAAGTTAAATCTGTTCACAAATTTTTGAATGGTTTGCAGACCTGTCTTTCCCTATTATCTATTTTAAGAATTAGCTGTTTCTTAGACAAGCACATCCTGTCTACTCAATAAATGTCTGTATTTGTAAATTATGATTAATAAACTCATGAGTATACATGGTTATGGTAGTCTGAGAAAAATCAGCAGTTCCTTGCAATTGTGAGGTTTCTGTCTTGTTCCTTTTAATCTTTTCATATTTTACAAAAAGAGAACTGGGAAGTTGGAAGTATAATCTGGAAAGCTTGGATGAATTCAGACTGCAGATTTTTTTTCTTGTTCTGCAATGTTGGTCACTGGCTGAATTTTGCAAGTGTTATAGGAGTTCATTTTCCACCTTTAAATATCGGTTATTATGTTTGATTACGTGTTAGACCTGCTTTATTGTGCTTTTATTGCACTCAGAAGAGTTTTGATTTTTATTTTTAAGATACTTAAATGTACTTCAGAATATATTAAAAGAGGAAAGATTGTTGTAAGATATTGAATTAGCTGAAAATCGCGTGGGTTGTAACTCAAATAGTGTATTCAGTACATACATAAAGACTAAATTAGAGCTCTGTGTATCCCATTTATCCAGAGCCAAATGTACTTGAAAATGATATTAGCAAAGGATCCAAGTCCCGAATGCGCATGACATTTTTTCAGGCTGCATTTCCATAACCCTGTTCAGGCCGGCTCAGCTCCTAAGCAGAGGAAGCCAGAGTTTCCCTGCCTCTCCTCTTGTTTTCTATGTTTTCCATCACGAGTCCTCTTTACCCAGCTGCAAAAGTGTGTCTGCACAACCTACAGTCTGCTTTGCAACACGCTCCGATCACCCTCCTTCATCTGCTCTGTGTAGCGTTTCAGTGACAGGTTTCAGCACTCCATCAGGGGCCAGAGCAGGACAGAGAAGCAGCTGGATTTGTGCCTTCCCCCTCCTGCACCGGAGAGGTCCTCGCTGTTCCTTCCAGCGGAGTGGGAAACAGCTGTGTGCCACCCTGAGAGGTGGGAGCAGGAGCCACCTCAGATAGGTCTTTTTAGGATACTTTAGATGTGGCAAATGGTGGAATATGCTGATGGCTGTCTTGTGCTTTCAGTTAGCCTTAAAAAGGTAAAGCTGTACAGGCTGAGCCCAAAGAACTCCGTGTGCTTTGTCCTTCATTCATGGTCTTTTAGCTGGTCTCACTTGGATCCATCTGGAGCGCCAGAGTTCTTGGAGGATTTACTTCAAGGATTTAGCTGCCATTTCGAGGTCTTCTGTACCTTAATGGCAAAGCAGAAACCTTCAGGTTCCCTGAAGATGCCCATAGTATCTCTCTGAGCTGTTAATCATGAACATCTGCATGCAGGTATTTAGGTAGATAATTTCGGTTGATGAGATCCATTTATTAAGCACTACGAGGCATTTAACTACTCTCTCCATGTTAATGTGCTGTTCTCCAAGCCAAAATAGAACCTTCATGCTTGATTGATGTTTAAATAATTTCATTATCAAGGAGAATAATAGGATGGACATTGACAGCTTGAGAGAAAGCCAATGCTGATTAGAATTACTAACTTGGTAAAAGAAATTATTATACTCTTTGTAATCAGCATAGCATGCCTCACTCAAACAGCTTGAGTAACTACATTGCCCTTTAAATTCTGTGTTTATAGGGAGAAGGAGATTATCTGTCCTTTTTAAAATTGAGTTAAATAAGAATATTATCCTAAACCAACCTTTTTTCTGATAGGGCTCTTGTAATGTGTGTAAGAATTTTAAGCAAAGAAAATTCTATTTTAAAAAGCCGTTTTGTTTCCTTTGTTAAGGAATTAACTATTTTATTAACAGTTTCTAAATTAAAATGAAGTAGGAGCAGCACAGACTTACAGCTGTATCTGTACTTCCCAGAATTGCCCCCTAAAACTTTGGTATTAAGTGCTTAAACAGTTCCTTCAAAATCTCTTCTAGCTAAATCCTATAATTGAGTGGAAAGGAAGATACCAGTAGTCTTTAGCATTTGCTCTCCAGGGAGCTGTAGGAAGTGTTCCTAAACTCTTCTTTAATGCTTCTAGTCCTAAAAGGAACTGAGAAAGGATGAGTGCCTGAAACTTCCTCTTCCCATCTGAAGAGGACATCAGAAAATGGAACACTTTGCAATGAAAGTGTTCAACTTTAATTCGTGCATCTTTAGGGGAATGCACAGTCATACTGATTTCAGTGTGACTGCTGAGGTGTGTCAGAATTTGGCAAGTAGACAAAAAGGGCTGGTTCTTAAAGACTTTTAAAAATTTGTATACTTGTGGAGGTAGTAACCGTAGGGCAGAGAAATCCAGATCCAGCCTTTGCTTTGGTAAATATGATTAATGATAGGAACACAGTTTAGGTATGCTGACAGTGGTCAAAATGAGTTGCAGCTCTTGCTCTTACATCCAGATTTTGAATTTTAAATAGTCAACCCAGTCACACCCAAAAATTCAGTTGGGTCTACTCTAGAGACGCAGGTCCAGATTCAATTCTGCCTGAATAGCCCTGAAAATAGCTGTTTTGTATCTGGATGAGGATGCAGTGCTTAGCAGTAAAAATTCCTAAGTTACAAATTAGCAAAGAGTGGAAACTGCAATTCCTTGCTTTCAGGATATTCCTGGACAAATTTGGCAGTGCTTAAACAAGGGTCTGGCTGACAGCCCAGCTGAGGCCAGACCAGTGACATGGCTCCTGCATGGCTTGGTAACAGAAATCCACTGCACTTCCAGCCAGGGCTGAGCCTTTTCCTTTTCTGCTTTTTCCATGTATGGGACAATACATTTATTCCACTTTCCTTCATCTCGTTTCCTCCGTGTTTCTGCTGCAGCCCCCATTGCACAGATGTAATGGCTCCTGATCAGAGCAGCTTTGTGTTGTGTCACCACCTCTCCAAATCAGACCAGGGCTAGAGGGCTGACTCGTGCAGCATCACTGTGCCTGTGACACTCCCAGTGTCACTTGCTCTTGATGACTGGGTTATTGTTTTCAAACGGTTTATTTTTTTTCTCCCCTGTGAATTGAAAATTCTGATTGCAGTAAGCAGGACAGCAAGAGACAATAAAAGGGAAGAAACAAACCAAGAACACACTACTGGAGATTGTATATTGATCAAAGGCTTCTGAATAGATACAAAGCAGTTTTCATTATTCAGAGTAAAAGGAGTCAATTTCACATCAGTTTTATTTTCATAACCATTCCAATGTAAACAAGATTTTTACTGATCTACTGCTCTAGCAGAGAAATGAGAGCTCTCACGTTACCTGCAAGTTTCATTATTTGCTTGCTGTGTAATTTGAATTAACTGTGTTTGTGCTTTTCCCTTTGCCTTATCTTTTGCCTGTGACTGAGAGAAGATGCTTTACAGTAGCCACAAAAACAAGAGTTGAGCTGATGATTCCTCCTATAAGAATGCAAGGCAACAAGGCAATTAATTTTTTTTAAAGTCAATCAGATACTTTGGGAAGGTCTTGATGTTTCACAAGGATGATCTTTCAGCTGGGAGTATTGATAGCTTTTGCAGAAATGCCAAAGAATTCCTGCAAAGAATTTAAATCTTCAGCCTTGCTCTTCTAAAACAAAATCAACTGAAGGGAACAATCAAGCAGCATTTGTAAGTAAGAACTCTGTACTTAGTCTTACACTGCCAGCTCTTCACAGAATACTTGGGAAATTATTCTACTGCATCTTTGAATTCCCGATGCAGTTAAATTTATTATTATTCCTCTTCACTAAATTTTTCTATCCTTTTACAAAACAAGGGATATATTCTTTCCTCAGCTCCAGAAGCTTCAGTGAAGCTTAAAATTGGTTCAGCTCCATTTATCCCAATAAAATTACACCTATTTACCCTAGCAGGCTTCAATGAATATGGCTGAGACACACTTTTACCCAGGGTAGATCAGTACTTTCCTTAACTTTTTGTCAGTAATATATTTCAAAGAAAACAAAATACCTGCTTAGGAATGGAATTTCAGTAATACAAAGTAGTTAAATATTTTGCTTAAAATTGTTTTTTCTTGCATATGTACTCAAAGAAAATGGTACAGAAGATGCTTGTCAGAAGCAAAAACCAATGTAACATAATTGCTTGCAGTGAAGGTATTTTTTCCTGTAAGCTGCAGATTTCCCCTCATTTTTTATTCACTCCTAAACTAAAGCATTGCTTTGCCTTGTGTCTTTGCTCACATTTACGGTTTCACTGAGTGCACCTACTCTTAGTGCTAGCCATGTGTCAAAAAATACACCTGTAGTTGCTCTACCAAAGCTGGCAATGCTGCCTTCCCGATTTTAATTTTTTCCCTGTTGCTAAATAACCCATCTGCATTCTGCAAATCATCAGTTCAAAACAGCTGCTACAGTGATATAGTCAATTAGCAGTTTTTCAGACAAGGAGAAATCACTCAAAGGAGGTTTATACTATAATGAGGATTTTATTTATTACGTCTTTACTGCTTCTGTTGTTTAAGTGCAGCCAAATATTCAGGTCAGCATTCTATCTTTAATGGGAAAGTATTTGCTTTTGTCATAGAAAAGGAAAGAGAAGCACCTGTTCTTCCACCTCGTAAATCATCTGCTAAAGGACAGCTACCTAGGAAGTTGTACCAACCAGGTGTACAGAAGAATGCCAAGGGCAAAGAGTGAGAGGTAAGATGCTGATTGGTGTTTTGGCATCTACAAAATGCCCAGGGTTGGTGTCTGGGGGAGAGCCTGAGCTTGGTGGGAGCTGGGACCTGAAACATCTTGGGTGCTAGCTGTGGTGCAGATACTGCCCTTTATTTCCCCCTCCTCTCACATTCATTTAGTCCTTGTTCTGACATGCTATTCTTAAATCATTTTACTGATGTGTGCATTTTATCCTTCACTTATAAATCTTGGATATCTTCTGCTGTAAGTTAATCTCTACACATTATATATATAAAAAAATTATAACCCACTAAAAATCATTTGCAAGACTAATGCAAAAGAAGAGTAAATACACACATGCACAGAATGTTTGACAAAAAATAATTTGTTTCTCCAGTTCCAAGCCTACAAAATCCTCTTTGACTTCACAGCCGGTTTTTGTGGGTTGCAGGCAAAACTCTTAAGCAAAATATAAGTAGATTTTGGTTCTGTGCTTCACAATTTGTGTTTGCTGGGAAAAACAGGGGAAGCGATTCATACGCTTCAGCTCCTTAACTGAAAAGAAGATTATTTTCTTTTTCCAACAAAAAGGCTTGAGAAGTAAAAACATTTGCTCCAGTTGGCCACAGCGGGTGGAGAACCAGCAGTTAACTCTGTTTGGAGTGAACAGGGACCGAGACTGAGCCCTTTGTAGAGGGAAGCAAATGGAGAAAGGGATTTTGGGCACCAAACACTAGAATACAGATCCTGCTCATTTATGTGTACAGCCACAAAAGAGAAACAGTATATTTTGCTAAAAAGTTTTGTGATTTAGTTTATTATGAATATATTAGTATGTTGTATTAATATATTCTCATAGCCTCAGGGTATAGAATTAAGATAATTCTGTCGTGGTTGTCCAGGCTGGAGGTTTAAAAATCACCTTCACTTATGTATTATCACATTCACAAAAATGTGAAAATGCGTTTTTTAGGTTGCTGTTGAAACTCTGTTTTTTTCCCTCTATCATTTTGGACCATCAAATAATACTGAAAGCTCTCATTTGGAAAGATAACAGGCAAGAAGAAACAGCTCTGGATATTGTGGGATTTGGCAGAATCACATGTTTCTTTCCATGCAAGGCTTGCTGTTGAGCTTTTTTGGTAGGGTCACTTTTTGTGTGCTAATACTCTATTTAGGAGAATTTCCTTTTATTTATAGATCTGCTAAATGCAGATTGTTGCAGATTAATATTCTGCAGTGACTGCAAATAAAAGATTTTGAGCCCAGTCTTGAACAAACTGCAGCTAAGTCAGACAAACCCACCAAATTTTATGTTTCTGACATAAAATACCCATGGATTCCAATATGAGTTTTTGAAGAAAATTGCTTAGCCTTGCTTTTCATGAAAGGCTCGGTAAATTGAGATTTGCTGTATAAACATCAGGGGTTTTGAGATCTGATGTAGAGTATTCATCTTAATTTAAGGTGTTAATCTTTGGAAGAGTCCAGGGTGCAACCCTTTTCTCCTAGGTAGTGAGAGAGAGAGCAGCACCTGAGAAAACTGTTGTAGCTGAAGAATCACAATTATTTCTCCTTAAGTGGAAATTTAGTGAGTATGCAACATCAGCTAGAAATGTGTACAATCAATTATCATTTCACTGACAGTGACTTGTGCTGTGGAAGCTACAAAGGGGAGTCTTAGTCCTGGGTAGTGGATAAAAGTGTTTCCTACAGTTTGTGTATTTTCTTGTAACAATAGCTTTAATTATGTGCATCTCCAGCTCTGCACATTACCTTTAACTAACCTGCTTACAGTCTGTGATTTTTCAGAGTATTCTGTTCCTCTCCACCCTTCCTTTTTCATGGTTTTCTGTGAAGATCTGAAGCTGCTTAAAATTCAGCACTAATATAAGAAAATGCCACTGTACCTAAAGACATGGTGATAACTTGGATGCAGTACTGTCCCTAGAGCTCTGTGGCCGCCAGGGCCCCTCTACTGGATGAACACATGCATACCTTTTCTTTTCAGTGCAGAGCAAGGCAGGAATCTCCAGCCATTGAGACAAGCCCGGGGGTGTAAATCACACCTCACCAGAGCCTCTGGCTAGAAAAGAGAAAATTCACATGTGCTATTATAGCAGTGGGTTTCTAATTATACTTTAGGAAATTATTGTTTTTTATGAAATGGTGATATTTCTCTCAAAAAGAAAATAGTTTCTCAGAAAAAATAATTATGCTGTTGAAAGTATAATTTTCTTTTAAGATCCTTAGAATAACTTCTAAGTGCAAATGTTTTCAAGCAGCCATTAAGAGTCATTAGAGTTAACAGGGGTGTGATGTTATATCCTAGTAGCTGAATTCATTGGTAACACCTCTTGCTGACAGTAAGTTACAAGACAATTACATAATTGATATTCTCAAAGTCACCAGCAAATTGCTAGGAAGAATAGAGCTGTTTCTATGGTTCTGAAACAAAGGGTAAGATTCCACAGGAATTTATGCTTATCCTGCTCAGTCTCATGTATAACATTTATTACAATAAAAATAGACTATACTGACTTATGGTTATTGAGGATACCAACCACACAGAAATCAACAAAATACCCCTGGTCCACACGGAATTACTTTATTTTTAATAGCATGTAAACATCACAAGGTATTTACAGTGACAAATAGACACTTATCATTGTTCACTCACTGTATACTCTTCCTTGAAAAGAATATTTCCAAGGATGATAGAGAGTAATTCATCACGTTTTCCTCGGAATACATGATACAACATATGGGAATGTTGTAAAGGAATTATCAGTGGTAAATTTGATTTGAAATCTCTTGGGTGAGTGGAATGACCTTTCAGCTAGTGGAAATAATATACTTTGAAAGAGCACATTTTTCTTATTATTGTAAGAAAAATCACTTTTGCTTAATTGACAGTTCTACTTACAGCACCCTGTTGCAGCAGCTAAAATTCAGAATTCTCAGTATTAAAAGGACAGAGCATCTATATGAAATTCCTTCCAATTTTTACCAAATTAACTTTATATCATTTGAGTCCAGTCCACAAGTATGAGTCAGCCATGAAGAAACTTCAGTGAAAGACTGAATTTGGACCCAACCAGCAGCTATATTAACACTTTCTTTTACCAAACAGTTGTTTTTGAAACAAAACCACTCTCAGTCAAATCTTTCTGATACACATTTAGGCAATTTCACTGACTAGATTTCTCATTCTCTTTTCCAATTGAAAGATTGTTTTAAAACATTTATTAAATGTAAGCAGCACAAAACTGTAGATGTGAAACTTTTCCTACTAGGAGTGGAAACTTAACCCAAAAGAGTATTACAGCACCAAGCAATAACACTTAAAAACATTAAGGAGGCCACTAAATAGAACCAGGCAGCACCTGCTAATTCGAGTTTAGGGAAAGAAAGCAGGGCCCTGGGCTGCATGTCATTTTTTTTATCTCTTTGGAGAGTTACTGTCTTTATTATCAAAGCATCATGTGGTTCACCCAAGGGCAGTACAGAACTAGCAGCATCGCTTCCCAAGTAATTTTTTTTTTAATGTAAAAAAGCACTATGATGAAAATACTCTCCCATGCAAAAGGCTAGCATTATACTGGTTTTCTGTGGGACAAACTTTAAAAAGGCCTTTCGTACCTCAGGCAAATAATTTCGCTTTTTCAGCCATCATTTATATTTTCAAATTCTTACAGCCTGATGTGTTATGAAAACAACCTAAGGCAGGGAATTTTCCCCCTTTATGCCTGCGTGCTAGTTGGTGCAGTGTGATATCCCGTGGCTCTGGGGAACTGAAATGCAATTCCAGCTGCAATAACCCCACCCCACCCAGGCTGAATGCAGCCCTGCATGCAGTATGGATCACTGAGAGGAAACAGCCTGAAAATGAAATTTGTACTCACCTCTCCTAAAGGATTATCAGCATTTAAAATCTGATTGGTTGGAAAGAAGGAACTTAAATTACTTCAGTTTCCATTTCTCCCTCTGAGTCACCTAAGCAGTTATTTGTAATGATAGCAAGGTTTTCTTTAAGCTGTTGCTGTTTGAATATCACTTACACGGGAGAAGTTCTACCCCTGCTTCCTCTCTTGTAATAATCCCAAGCCCTGAGTCGTAAAAGCAGCAAACTACAGTTTGTGAAGGCAAGGTGAGCTTTAAGGGGGCGTCCAAATTGGGTTTTGCACTTTGCTTCATTGACTTCTTATCTAGCTGCTCCTAGTTATGAGTTGTTGCATTTTAAACCTCAGCAGCGTATTTACAAAATGAAAGTACTGAGCATACACATAGGGTGGAGAAAACAGAAATGGAAAGCTGTAGTAAGTGCTAGCTTTCTGGTTCTGAAGCTTAATCAAATTGCTTCCTGAATCTTAAAAATACAGGGGTATCCTCTCAGAAGCTTCATGTGTTAAAAAAAGTTAGGATAAATCAGAAAAGAGTGAATGGATCATGTAAGTTTCATAGGCCCTTTCTTGTGCTTTGTATTTCTTCCTCTTTTCTGTGGAAATTTTTTTTTTCTTATTACGGAGGAATTAAAAAATTGAACTGAAAAATTCTGTCTTTGCAAGTGGTATGAATGATATTATAGAGAAAATAAAATACTGTTACAGAAAGGTTAAATTGTTACTTTAGCACACAGCTAATATATTGCAATTTTTATCCATACCACTTTTTTGCTTTTTAAATATTTCCTCTCATAATGTATCGTTTGGTCATGTGTTCTTCATGTATAAAAAGCTGTTGGTTTATAAATCAGAAGCTTTTTGAGTTCCTGGTTGATGTTTTGGGGATGGGGTTGTACGCCAACATTTGAATACAAGGGGAGTTTGATGTATTTAAGTTTGGTCAGCAAGAAGGTTTTTTTTTTTCCTTTTCCCCCTATTCTTTTGCCCTTATTTCTTTGTTTTTTCCATAGCCTATTTGCAGGGTTTGGTTTCCACCTTGGAGAAATTGCCTTTCTATATGGCATTTTAATGCTGCTGGGTACTGAGTGATGGGGCATTGTCTGGGTTTTGCTGTTTGTATCTCAGGACCATCACTTGTGCAGCTCTCTAAATAAATGCCTGTGCAGTTGGCACTGCAGAAGGAGCACAGCAGAGAGCAAGAAGCTTTTTTGGATTTTCTTATCTGTCCTATGCAAACACAGATAATTTTACTAAGGACATAATTTATTGAGTGCTCTGTAAAGTAGAATAGTAACAGGGCTTAGGAGAACCAATCTTTTTGGGATTCTTTAATCATTAATAAAGGTCAACTTCTAGTTTTTTGCTCAGTCCTTTGGGTCCAAGGACCCACTTGGGCATTGGTGAAGGAAAGTGATATAGTAGTCACTGAAATTCACCCAGAAATTCCCACTCCAGCTCAAGATATAGCCTATATATAGTGTCCCACGTGCATTCAAGAAATAGAAATCCAGCTAACTGTGGTAAATGTGGGACTCTGATTGGACTGAGAGCAGCACTGGGCTCGATGAGAGTCTTGTTCCAAGTGGATGATGCCTTACTCTGTTTTCTTATTGTAGCTGATATTTTAGGCAAAAATGAAGTTTTTGAAGGCAAGTCAAAAATATTCTTTGAGGTATCAGAGAAAATCACCTGTAATGGCTGTTGAGACTTAAAACTGTCAGTGGGCTGTGTAATAACTTTCTAGGTATTATCTGAATATATGAATTTCTATATTTCTTCTATTGCTGGATCACAGAACACTTCCTGCTGTCTGCCTGAATTACAGTTTGTGTGTTATTCTGGAATTGTGCTGCTGCTGTGGGCTAATTCAAAAGTCACAGAGTTATGTGGAACGGTTGTTTTTCCATTAGTAGTATGCATATTATAAATGTTCAGTTTCCAATGTATTTAACTGCTCTTTTAAATAGCCCTTGAATAAAGATTTAGCTTATAAAACATTGATAAGTACTGCATGAGGTAAACCAAATGCTCTTTCCTATTTTGTATTAAGGTCTCTCAGATTCCATCCCAGTCTTATTTTTGGGGAATAGAGAAACTTGACACAACCCCTGTCACCATATCCATGCGTTCTGTGAATTCGGTAACTCCGTGCTTTATTGAATTTTAATGGAGAACACCTTGCTGTATCTCATGCTTAAATGTTCATACCTCTAAGGGTGGAAAGTAAGGAGATAATCTGAGTGGTACTGACTTGACTTTGCTGTAGCCTGAGGGCTTGCACTTGGGCTGTGCTTTGGGAAGTGGGGGATAACCCGGCCACACCATGATATCTGGTCCCAGAGAGAGGAGCAGGGACTGTTGCAGGAGTCAGATCCTGTGTCTCAAACTGCTACAGCTCTGCTCTCACCTTCTCAAGGTAAATTCAATTTATTGTCCCAAGTCTCTGCTTATTAACATATTATTCATATAATATTAACATATTACTAACATATTGCTTATGTCTGTAGTTACTGAGGATTAATTCAGAATGTAGTTGGAACAGCTAGAATTTAGGGCAATTCTATGTGTGGTCTTCCAATCATAAATGTATTATTTATACAGATGATGTCGCAGCATGCAAAGTCAGGTTTAAAGCAAGCGTATTTTTCTGTTTGTCTAACTTATCTAAAATTTATTGCATTAATTAGACAGAGGAAAGTTGTGATTCATGCAGCCTTTTATTTTATGTGACATTACAAAAGTACTGAGCACTCAGGAGCCATTGCTAACATTTGAGGATGAGCTGCTGAGGAGCATTCTCAAAAGCTGCTTATGTGTCTGTCTAAAGTGAATGTGAGCCTGCTCTCCAGCAGCTGTTACATTCCAAGAATATCCATAGCATACACCAGTTTCATATTTAATTTATGAGGGTAATGCAGAAAGCTGTATCATCCTATATATTTAAGACATTTTCTGTGATTTTTCTTGAGGAGAAATATTTTAATTAGAAACAAAGTTGTTCGTGTCAAGGACAATGGACCAAAGCGGGTGGATGGGGCCTGGTCTGGTGAGTGGCATCTCTGCCCATGGCAGGGGCTGGAACTAGACCAGCTTTTAGGTCCCTTCCAACCCAGGATCCTCTCATTCTGTGAAAACTGGTTTCTGTTGCTGTTATTCCGCATAAGAAAGTCTTGAAATACCTTTTGGTCTCAGAATCAAAGGAGAAGTATAAGTATTGGATGGATAAATAGTTGAAATTAATGATTGCATTGAGTAATTTTGGGAAGAAAATGAATTTCATGAAAAGCCATGATGTCCTACCTAGATTCAGTGTCACCTATTAGAAATATAGAGAGCCACTTTTCTGAGTTTTGGAGGTTTTATTTCTTAATCACAGAGTTAATCCAAATCTTTATGCTTGAGTTTTTTGGTATATTCAGGATCTTGTTTTTGGTGGTTTCTTTTGGGTTTTTTTGATTTGTTTGTTTGGTTTTTGTTTCTTTTTTTTTTTTTTTTTAATATTGTTCCAGACAGTAATGACATAAGTATGTCTAGAAAAACTGTTACATTATTTACTCTCCCAATTTATTTCAGACATGCACCTCACTGTTAATGAGGGTGATTTATCTGCTCAGGATAATCACTGCATGAATAGTACTTTACCCCATGGGTTACTATAGTAACACTTCTATAGTTTTATGCTCATATCCCAGTATATCTTATTTTCCAAATGCTCCCTGTGTAAAATTTTAAATTAGCTTATCACTTGAAAACATTTGTGAAGGACGTTTTTACCTCAACATTATTTAATATGGTTGCCATGGCAACCATATATTTCTCTTGCTATTTTACTTATGAGAAGGTAGTGCCTGTACCTCTAGCAAATGAGGGAAAAAATAATTTACATTTTTTTTTCCTATAAATGTGGCTCTCTATTAAAACAGTGAATTCAGCATGAAGTATATAAAGGGTTTGGGCTCTGCTTTGCTTCTCTTAGACTTTCCAGTGACACACACAAAATCTTGATTGCTAAGAGTGGTTAAAATACATGATACTGCTGCTTTTGCAGGCTTTGGGATGAGGTAATTACCTGAAATGACTGAGTCAAAAGCTTGAGAGAAGGGTGAGCCAGGTGAGCCTAAATGAGGTTCCCCAGATCCAAGTGCAAAGTGCTGCTCCTGGGCGGGGCAATCCCAGACTCAGAGAGCAGCCCTGAAGAGAAGCACTGAATTTTGCAGTTAGGCAATCTCCCTTTTTGTCATTAGGAAGTAAATCTTAAATGGCAGTCTCTAGCGTGGCTGTCTAGCACCCTAAAAATGTTCCTATTAAAACACTTTTCTGGAGGAAAATGAAAGAAATGACTTTCTCAAAGCAAATTCTTAAATTCTTGGTGCATCTGGTGCATTTTATCTGTTTGTCAGGTAACAATGTGTGCGTGTACACAATTCTCCACTCAGGTGATTCAGAAATATTTAGATTCTGGGGTTAAAATTAATCATTTCTGTTTGAGAAATAAGTCTTTATAGACACAAATCCCTTGCCCTCAGATGCATGCAATTACGGAACTGCACTGTTCGTATTGAAATTTAGCTCATACTTTTTAGATAAGAGATATTTCAAATAATTTCATAACTGATACTTATGTTATCAACTTCAAATGCGTATTTCAAATTAAAATTGCCATTCCAGTGAAAGTATCAATCAGTGCCCCTTCATGGTTTAAGAACCAGTGTTACAGCCAAGGCTCATATAAAGCATCATTTAGTTTACTTGTTCTGAGTAATGACAAGGCATTTTCTGTTTATCAGCAGGTGCATACTCTAATTAAAATGAACAGAACAGCAATATTAAAGACAACCTAGTATTTCTCAGACTGAGAAGTATAATAAAATGTTGCAATAATTATTTCTAATGTGTATCAGGGTATTACAAACTAAGCTTTTGGATTCCTTACCCTGAGAATTAATCACTAGTAGTTAATTGAATTTGTGGTCTGACAAAGCCCTATCTCCACCATCAAACACTCTAAACCAGTACTGACATTCAGCTAAAATTTAACCTCTTACAGCAGTCATTGGCACAAGAGTGTATTCCTTGTATCTCTGCTGGGAAAAGTGGTTATTGAAATGCGATAATTTAAGTTTTATAAGACTGTGCAGAGGATATTTTTATTGAAAGGAAGCATAAGGCTTACAGAGGAAGTTTTACATAAAACTGAAATGGAGTCTAGGAAATAGAATCAGTAACACAGCTCTCTCGGTAAGACAAGGTAAGAGTTGTTCACTATAAGGCTGTTACAGGGTTTGTATTGTTTTTTAGTGGGCTCTGAAATGAGGTTTTGCCTCTTTGGAAAATAGATTCAAAACAGACTTACACAGAAAACATAATAATTCAGGGTAACTCATTCATGGGCAGATCTAGGATCAGTGGGAATTCGTGCTCTGCTTTGATGTCACTCAAGAAGCAGCCACATCAGTCTTTGTTAATTGGATAAGCTTGCAGGGGCTTCTGAATCTATTTTCCAAAGATGCATCAGGACTTCAGTAGTGGCTAATTTCATGTAAACCTTGCCCCAGTTAGGGTGCTCTGAGAGCAAATGCTCAGGTATTGGAATTATTTTTGGGAAATGGATTAGCATTGTTTATAAACAAACCATGTACTCAAAGGTAGCCTTCTAATTTAGGATCTTTCAAGGATATGTTTTCTGGTGATGAGATACATCCATTGGAAAGCTGCCTGTGCCATGTCCAATAGGCAAGAGAGGTTGTAAAGAAAATGGAAAACATCTAGGGCTCATTTCTGTATGATGCTTTCCTGTTTGTCCAGACAAAATGGACATTTCTTCATGATGCTCTCCTGTTTGTCCTTGATTGCATTCCTGCCCCAGGGAGGTGTGCTGGCACCTATGGTCTTGGAGCAGTCCTGGTGGGGCTTTAGGAACTACACTGCAGAGTGTGTTAGCAGGATGCTCGTTGCCTTCAACACGGCACAAACACTTGGGCCTGAGATTTTTTTGAGAATGCTTGGAGAATTCTTCATAACATCCTGATGTTTACAGAGGTTAGTCCATCTATGCTCAGTACAGGATTCTGCCTTATCAATGTACCCGGGATGTTTTGGACAGACAGACATTGCTGTCTGGATTGCTTGTCTGGCTTGCTTGCCTACATGCTTGCTGCTTTCTCTGCTTCTTGCATATAGATCTTAATAAATTATCTGTTATTTAGTCTTCTGATTTAGGAAGTCCATGTAGCTCTATTGCCCCAATCAGGGGCCGAATTCTCCTACAGATGCTAATCTCTGATATTGCAGGGTTAGCAGGATGCCAATCTCTGTCTTTCTTCAGATTTAACAGCGCTCAGCAAAGCACACAAACTCTTCCACTGTACCCTTTTCTTTGCAAGTTGAAACTTCTGCTTTATTTTGGAAGAATAATAAGCAAAGAAAAAAAAAGTGTTGATTATTTTCTGACTTTGCTGAGCAAATAAGCCTTTTGCTTCTGGGAGTTTGTTGTTTATTTTCTTTTCTTTTTCTCTTTGTATTCTAACACTTATGTCAAACTGGGGTCACTCTGAGGGTCCCAGGCAGAGCAGAGTCCATTCCATTCAATGTCAATCATTCAGAACCAAGAGGTCACTTGCAGATCATTCTGGAATCCCCATCTCTTCTAAACTCAAACCACTCCTCTGATTCATTGCAGGAAAAGAATACAAAATAGTGTGTTTTACCATGATTTGATTTCATGCCTGAACTAGAAATGTGACTTTGGCTTGTCTGAATTATTTCCTGGGTGCTGACTGCTGGGGAGTCTAAAGCCCATTACATTGCTCTCTTACAGTTGGCTTTTGAGGCCAGTTTCTCACCCAGGCTGAACATTTCTCTCATGAGCAGGGGCTACAGGAATCAGAATATCTGTATAGGCTGTGTGAACCCCAAGAGTTTAAGTGAGCAAAGATTTGATGCTTTGATCCTGCTGAAAATATTATTCTCTCATGTGTGATTTTCATTATATTTCAGTAAATATCTGACTTCTAATCAGTTGTTATAATATACATTCACATTTTATATTCTGAGAAAAAAAAATCACTTTTTCATAGGGAGAAGGTAAACATTTAAAGTGCAGCATAATTAGTATTTGTATGGCAAACCTTTTTCATAGGGAATTATCATACCAAATATTTAATTAAATTGAGGTGAAATAGTGTTATTCACGCAGACCGGTTTTGTTAGAATAATTAAATTGCCTCAAAAATATTTTCCTGAACTTTCTTTCTGCATCAAGTACAGGTTTATTTGGGAACCCTTCAGCCAAGAGTGGGTTCGGTTTCTAGAAGTCACTAATGAGCACTGGTCTATGTATCCTACTTGATACATACTTGATAGCTCAGTAAAATAATTTATAATGTGCTCAGTGAATGACAGTTAGAAATGTTTTGCACAGTGCCTGATTTCCTGCCCTTCATGACAGGTTCTTAACAGGAATATGACAAAAAGACACCTTCAGGTTGCCCTTTTAGCTTCTCTGGTTTTCTGACTCTCTCTTGGAGCACCTGGCATGGCTCTGCAGCACCTGAGAGCAGGTTGGCAGATGTTCCAGTGTCAGAGGGAAGCACCAGTTTGTAGTGTGGGTGTAATTGATCCCACACTACACCCGAAAGAGAAAGCCAAGTAATTTGGAAAGATTACTGTAGAAACATCTCGATATACTCTTCAGTATAAAGTAAAAACCTTTTTTTGATGTGAAAATGGCTTTTAGCAGTGGAGAGAAGTACATTTTGTGGATCTGAAAAAGGCTTCAGAGAAAAAAAAGTCTCAATATCACCAGAGTATTTCTCAAACAAATTTCATGCAGTAACCTCTCTGATTATTTCCGAAGACAACACTGTAAATTTGTCTCTGCATGTCAGAATATTGAGATGTGAGAAGTCTTTGGGCTTTAGATAATTTAAACATTGAATGCATGCACAACAGGAAAGAAACTGGTGCCTTGAATTGACTGAAAGCCCAAAAATGTGTCGTGCTTTTCCTGGTTCCTACTCTAATGGCTGTGCCAGTGCCAGCCTGATCTCCAAGCACAGATCCCCTGCCCTGCCCCTCGTGTGGGCACAGGGTCATTCAATCAGCCCTGATCTGGGAGAGGTGCAGCTGCCCATTAAGGACTGTCTGCAATTACACTGGATTAAATTCAGTGGGAAGAGGCACTCTTGGTCTGTGTTACAGCAATGTATCCAGCCTCAGGAAGGAGATTAATTTGCTTGGTGATGCAGTAAATAAAGTTTACAAGTACTGATCTCCAGGTAAAACTTATGGTCATTATTCAGGCTTCAGGTGTTAGATGCAACTTGAACTGAATTTAGCTTGTTGGAGATAAACACACAACCTTCCCGGGGAGTTTGATACTGTCAAATTGTCACAACACTGACTTTTGCCAGGACAATATTGAGATGTGAGAAAAAATATCTCATGTATGGAAAACTGAGCTCTGTGTTCAGTGTTCTGTGCAGAACTAATGTGCAGTATCAGCTAGTGGAGCTCCAAAGGAAAGCAAAAAAGGAAAGCACTTTTAAAAATACTGTGTTGGTTATCTGGAATCAGTTTGGTTCATTCTATCATTCCTTTACTTTTAAAAAAAAGTTAAGACCCGCTGCTTTAGCAGATGGATTTTGTGAAAATACAGCTGCTTCCATGTTTGTCTTTAGGACTGTACTGCAGCAGAAAATTATTTCCCTGAAAAACCATATATTGGTCAGTTGTGAGAGGAACTATTACATAAATCTTGAAAACATTTTGTTTATAAACCAAAATATTCATAGACAATTATTAAAATGAGAAAAAAATCCAAACTCTGAAGAGAATGGAGAATTCTGGACTCAGCACTTATTGACAGTTTAAGACTAAACAAATACACATCCAAAAAGGATGAGCCCTTGTCTGTCTGTCTGTAATAGGGGTATTTTTCAAATTGGTCTGTAAATCCTAAATGAGCATATTTTTAGTACCTTTCCTTGTGGTCAATAGAAGAAGAGAAAATAATACAGGATCTGCTCTAAGAAGGATGATTCAGATGCTGAGAGGCATTGCAGGAGGGTAAATCCAGTGCAGTGGTAAATTAAACAGGATTTTTTCCCCTTGATCTGCTTTTCTGCAGGTTTTTTTTTTTCCCCTTCACAAGTTTGTTGTCTTACTTTTCACACGCTTGTTGCTGCAGCAGGGAAGAGAGCAGCGAGACAGCTCTGGAGCTGCTTCACCATCTGTTTCTCAGCTCTTTCTTCAAAATCGCTGATCAGAAACTCCGAACCCAGGTTGTCTCCCTTCACAGGTGAGGTTATTGGGGCCTTTCCCATTGTGCCAGTATTGCTTTACTTCTCACGTGCTTGCCATTTTTCTTAGAAAATTTGTATTTTCTCAGTGAATTATTCCTCAGTAGAAACAGCAGTTTGTCAGCACAAGCTGCATAAGGAAGAGCAAGGGAAGGGTTGCTTGAAGCCTGAGTAAAAATCAAGTTTCTGTGTATTTGTTTTAAGTTTCTACTAAGGTCAGTTATATCACATTTTATGTTTAATGGGGAAAAGGGCTTGGACTTGCTTAATACGTTGTCTGTATTTAACCAATCAAAAATTTATGATGGACTTACTGACAAGTAAAAATTGTCAAACTTCATCCTTTAATATAATGTATCGACTTTGGCTTTGCTTTTTGCCTTATATTTTTAGATATTTGTTTAGAACTTCTTTAATGTCTTCAGGGTTTTCCTTTTCACAGCTTGGAACAATCCTTTGTCTGTAACAGAAGATGAGAGACAAGTTATTGTTTGGTCTATGGAAAAAATATACCTGATAAAATCATGACTTTCTCATTTGGCATTAATTCTGCACAGAAAATCTGGATCTCCTGATTCCAGCCCACAGCTCATTTTTTATTCTGTTCAAAGTAAGAAGTACTCCATGGGTTGATCTGCATTTTTCTAACAATTGTGCTGTGTGCTACATAGGCTTAAAACTTGTGCTAAAGGTGTTTTAGAAGTTTTTGTTGGGTTGTACAAGGCTCTCCAAAAAGAAATGCATGAGCACAGGGAGCTGGTGGGGCAGCTCAAAACATGAAGATGAAAGTAAACAGAATTAGAATTGGAAAAGGAACCTGTGGTTGGATAATCTGAAGGAGAATGGAAGAGTTTGAAGGCACAGGTGATGAAAAATAGTAGAGATTCTTTCCCAGCTCCTGTGGATTAGATGTGGGACGATTTTATGGAAAACATTTTGCGGTAATCTGTTGCAGAGATTTGATGCCTTTGTAACACTGATAATCCAAACAAGACAAGAATGGTTGCAGGCACTTCAAAAGGGTTAGAGAGATCCTCTTGTGCACAATACTCATGGTTTTAAAAAATGTTCTTTTTATTTCACTAAGATGGTTTCTGCTTACAAACCTGCATTGAATAAGGAATGATGAAATGTAGGAGATACATCTGTTCCATCCTGCTTGAGTCTGTTTAAGTTATGTTTATTTTATTCTTATCCTGTGTCTTGAAAACCAAGTCATAAATTGAGCTGACTGTATTATCCTTCAAAATGCTGTGAAAGGAGATGCAAAATAAATGCAGGTATCATTGGCAGAGCAAGAGATATTAGAGATGAAAAGCTGGCATCTTTTGTACAGTGCTGAATGCCATGGAAATAATCAGTTTCCTGATAAAGTTTATAAGCAAAAAAGGAAATTAAACACAAAACCTATTCAGTGGGATGAGCTTTTCTTTAAATCACAGGTTCTGCATAAGTTGGAAGGAGATATTTAATAAAATCAAGTAGAACAGAAGTCTAAAGACTACTGTGGGTGTATATGTTTAATTTTGGGTGAGGAGAAGGCTCTCAGGCAGACAGATGAAATTATGTATGTTGCCTTGAGATGTTTAATTCAGTCCTGCTGTGGTAAGTTGAATCTGCTTTGCTGTTTTTAGCATATGCCAGTTATTTCATTAACTGACCTTGCTAAATGCCTGGAGACATCCTGTGACACTTAATGAAGTCAAACATAGCAAACCTCTCTTATGGCCGTATAATGCAAATATAGTTAAGAAAGATATTTGCATACTTTAATTGTTGGACAGTATTGGAGCAAAGCCTTTGAAAGCACAGACCCTACTGGTTACTGGTCTGGAGATGTGAACAGCAGCTCTGAAGCTGAAGACCTGTGTAGCTCTATGAAAAATGAGGGGGAAAATAAATGTAATTTGTTTTATAGTCTTCTGCATATATAATATTCAGCTTTGTTTAATACTAATTTTTTCAGCTGCTCTTTGTGGATTTAGTTGACTGAGTTCTGTGAATATTAGTGGATTATGCATTTAAATCGACTTAAAAATCTAAGCTTTTATTTACTATTCAGCTGTTTAGATTAAAGTCAGAAAGAACACCAGGGTCACATCCAAACTGGGTTGCTTCAACCTTCCATCAGTCCAAGGCTAAAATAAAACCTGAGAACCAAGAACCAGGTAACTGCCACCCTTGCATTGCTAACAGGTGGGGTTTGCAGAATAGCAGCAGGACAGAATCAGTGCACACACACTCAGCTTACTGACCATGCACTCACTGAAGGGGAACTCTAAGGAGATATATTTTATTTTTTCCCTCTTTTGGTGAATTTTTGTTACGCTCTGAAAGAGCAGAAATGACCATACGGAATTAGCAGAAGTCCCTAGAGCCTATAGAAAACTAGCTAGTTTGTCTTCCTTGCATATTGCCTTTCTGTACACAGAATTTTCAGGAATAGAATGGCAAAGGTAGTGCTTACGTAGGGGAGGCGCTGAAGGAAAACTGTGCCAGAAAGGGAGCAGGAAATGTGCACATACAGGACTGCAAAATGTTATCATCATAATAGAATCTTTACCACAGCTGTTTAATTAACACAAGAGGGAATCCTTGGGAAGACAAATGAATGCATCACTTTTGATATTGGTATTTCTTCCTTGTGGTCGCAGGAATGATTAAATTCAGCAAAAAATTAATGGGCTTCAAATGAGAATATAATAGAACTGGAAGTTAGAAATTTGGGTGGGTTTAGCATGAATTATAACATTTTCTTAATTTCTTCAATTTGGCTCAGTTGGAAAGGAGTTAGATTTTTACTAACAGTCAATCCTCACTTCTTGCTCAAGATTCCTTAGTTAATTCACTTGGCTAAGTTCACACAAATGAATAAAATACAAAACATGATTTGCTCCTTAAATCTGATGCCATGAAGGGTCAGGCAGTTAGAACTGGATGATTGTTGTGTGTCCCTTCCAGCTGAACTATTCCATTCCCTCTCTTTAAAGGTCAGAAGGGATGTAGGTGTTGAACATGGACCCTGCTGGCTTCCTCTATAGGTGCTTCTCCCAAAAATTAGTGATCTTTGATGTATGATTGGACTGCAGCTCAAATGGAAAAGTGTGGCGCTACTTGGAATACACAGATTTGCTTAGAAAAAGCCCAAAGCAAAAGAATTTGGTGCAAGAAGCTCATTGCTCTGGGAATGCAACCTTGCTAATATGGCGTTCTGCACAAGGTTAGTTTATTTATCTGAATTCACATTTGAAGGGAATAGTTCATTTTGAAATAGCCCTGAAGAAACTGTGGGTGGGTGATATGAAAAACAAAAGTACTGACAACTCTTCTCATTGTTAATCATTAAGGATTTTACTTGGGACAAATTCCTCTTACTAATTCTACGTAGAAAACTTCAACCAACAGAGCTATTGGATAGTTTGTGGAATAATGTTTTCCTCCATTTTGCTTCCTCTGCCTTCTTGCCAACAACAACAAAAAAAAAAAATGTAGCAAGCTTCATGTTTAGGCTGGAATTGTTACTTTACAAAATATATACAAATCAACAGTTAAGAATGGCAGAGCCTACTTAATTCTCCTGATCTCTTAGAGAATTCTCTCACAGAGAATTTATATTGCGGGCTACATTTCCCTTAGCAAGGAGAATGTCCATGTCTCAATGTTACAGCCTTATTGCTGCTCTACATCAGTGCCATGCAGTTCAAAGTGAACCTCATTGTTCACATTTGCACATTGCTTCTGACAAATATGCTTTTTGTGATTGAATTGCTGAGCTTTTCTTAAGTAATTTCTGTGCCAGGCCACCTCTTAATTCACTGCCAAAGTGGTTCATTTCCCTTTGCATTATTGTTTCCTACGTATTTGCTGCCCTGTTCTCTTATGGTTGGCTGCTTATCTGCTGTGACTGAATCTTGTATTGTTTCTCAGCAATCTGCAGTTCTCTCCCGAAAGTTTATAACAAAATGAATAGAATTATGTCAACTTTGGTCATGCTCTTCCTTTTATGTTACTATTTTTATTCTTGTCCTTTGATCCTTTTATGGGTTGCTTTTATGAGATCTATTTTGAAAAACCCTAATACCTTTTCTAGTCTTGTTTTCTCATTTTTGACTCAAACAGAAAACCTTTTGTGTTTTACTGATACATTTTCTAAGGCAGGAGAATTTGAATTCAGTGCAACTTGAACTACTTGTTGCATTCTTCTGCCATCTCCCATCTTCGACAAAATTACTTTGCTAGTCCTTCACTTCTCACTTTATTCCCTGCAATCTGCCTGTATTCACAGATCTCTGTTGTAAAGATACCTTCTACATTCAGATCCTACCCTTTTGTGCACAGCCTTTCAAAGCGAAATACTTGTTTTCACCTGCACTGCTAAATATTTCTGCCTAAGTCATGGTTTCCTTTCAAAAGAACCTGTAACCACATCTCTGATAATCAGGTTTTATATTCTGCAAATGATAAATATAAAATCATCTTCCTTGTTTATCATTACCATGTCTCTTCTCCTGTCTGTGTGGTTACTTCCTTCACGCCCGGTGTTTCATGCAGTTATCCCTCAGCACAGTGCTGCAGCTCCTGCTTTGTGCCTCCCCATGTAATGCATTGAACTTGATCACAGAGATATCTCTGCTGATCTCAGCACAGTGCTTGGGCCTTCTGAGTTTTGTTTAGAATCTGAGGCAAAATTTAAAACAAACCTGTCCTTATGCTTAATATTCTCTTGTCGTTATTTGTTGCTAGCCTTTTCTTTGGAAGTTACACAGCAAATGAACTTCAATTTGCCAGATGCCACTTCTGTCCATTATGATTGAGCTCTGGCAAATATTTGCTCAATTTGCAGCTTTTCTTCTGCCAGAGATTGATGGAACTTTTCTGGTGAAGAGATCAAACTTCTGGTATGCTCATATGTTCTCAGACAAGTTACAGGTTGTCAGCTGAGGCACGTTCATCTACCCCTTGTGCATGCCGCCTGCTCAGTGCCAAGACAAAATAAGTTTAGTTTTGTGACAGCACCAGGAAAAGGCTGTGGTAATGAATCTGAGATTTTTCACCAGCAGCAGCTTAGTCTCTTATCAGTTTTGAAGGTAACCCTGCTTTGAGAAGAGACAGCACCAGCAGGTCTACAAGCCCAGGGCGGTGATCTTTCCTTCCTCCTCTGGAAGGAATCTGGAACCCAAAATCCCATGGCCTTTTTGGTAACATCTCCTCCAGCCAACAATGCCAAATGTGCCCTGACACTTGGCCATAACCAGACAAGTAATCTCTAAAGGGGTATTTTACAGCCAATCCTCCAACTGCCTGTGTCACTATTTTAAATATATATAAAATAGTGTGATTTTGGCTGTGGCTCAGGTGGTATATCTGGAAAGAAGTACAGACTTCATCTAAACTCAAATATTTCTGTGAATGCTTTGCTTGTTTAAAGTGGTTTGTATCTCAACAATTTTCTGCACACTGTTCACATCTGAATCCCTTGATACATTGAGCTTTAGAAACAATCCCTCTGGTGTAGTGCTTGTTGGTGTTTTTGGCATTTGTTCATGAAGACAGTCCCCTGATTCGATGAATTCATATTAATGGAGCACAAAAATGTGGATTCCAATTAGAAAATCCTCACCTTGCAGAGGATTTCATTAGTGCTCTTTGTCAGTGCTGGGTAAGTTATTGTCAGAAAATTTCAGTATCACACTGGAGATATTGCAGCAGCTGGCAGCTACTGGTGCAGGAAGTTGTTACCAGAGTTCTGCATTTCTATGTGTCTGTATTCAAATCTATCATACTTTGAAGACTGAACTATTACTGCCCTTGAGCAAAGATATATGTATGATTAGCCTGTGCTAATAAAACCTTACTTATCACAAACTCACAGCTTGAAGGATGAAGCAGAGGTTACTGAAATGCACAAATACAGAATGAAAGCTCAGGTCTTGGAAGTACAAACACAGCATGATACTGCAGGTATCAGAGACATAAATAACTCATCAGTGGTCATTAAATTAGTGTGACCTTGTGAGATGTTAAAATCAGTTTTAGGGATAGCAGAGACAACATTAAAATACAGAGCCATATACAATAAATTCCCACGTAATATGGAACTGTGAACCCAAGGGAGTTCAAGGGGACAAGGGAGGCAGTAGGTGCTCTGTTAAAAATAATGCTAAAACTGACCTCATGCACAGCCAGGAACAAGGTGGAATAGATGATGAACATCATACTCCTGACAAAGGACAGGGGATGCTGATAAATTGTTGTCCCTCATTCTCCTTGAAGTAAGCCAAGACGTGAACTTAGGAGAGTACAGAAAGGAAAACAAAGAAAGGACTGTAGAAACCTAGAGTGAGCAGAGAAATATCCAAGAAAAATATATATATTAGAAAGCTTTTAAATGCCAAGTTTAACTGTCTTTATTGGAAACGAGTTGTGTGACTAATAATGATCATCAGTTCAACTAATAAGACTTTATTGAGACAACGAATAGATTCCTACCTTCACTTAGAAGCATGTTCCTTCAGCTTACATAAATGACATGGATTGTTTGGCATGATACCACGTGCTCCTGAGGCCTGGAGGTTAAATTTGGAAGCAGCAGTGCATGATAAATATGTCACTTGTCACAGTGGTTCTTTAGCCCAAGTTCTGTAAAAGTTTTTAGACAATTCTTTCCAACAGCATCTCTGAGAGTTGGCTGTTTTTCATAGTCATTTTCCCCAGGGTGAACAAAGGAAGAAGTGAAGAATTTCTTTTCAGTCTTTTGTACTGAAGGATGGGATTTTGTTATGGCAATCCCTCACTGGGGAGAGCAGGAGTCTGCTAAACTTTTCTCATTAAAGCAAGGCGATCAGTTTGGTTATGATGCTGCACCCCCGGAGAATTTTTTCAAGTGGGTTGGATTAGGTCTTGATGAACAGATATGGCTGGGTTTTCAACTGGATTGCACTTACAGTAAATAAACTAATTCCTGTTAGGCTTCTCTAGTGACAGATAGCATTTTGAAAAGCTTAGTGTTAGTAAATAAGAGCTATAGAAGGATCCATACAAATTACAATTTCAGGGGGACACTGCTACTGACAGACAACTGGCATTTAGGATTTTGGCCTAAAATATTATTGAGGAGTGATGTTCTAATCAGAAATGAGAAGTGCTGAATTAGGATTAGCTGAGACCCTTCCATCCCATAGTGGTTACCCCACATTCAAGTGGACATTGCCTGATGCAGAATTCTGTGCTGGGTAAAGCTAGGCAAGCAGTTTGTTGGTAATCGAAGTTATTAGCACAGGCAGCAGTTTGTCTGCCTGCAAAGGTGTAAAATCCAGGCTACTCATTCAGTCAAGTGATGCATTTTGTATCTAGTAGGGAACTGGCTTTTAAATAGTAGAAACTGAAGTTCTACCTGGCTTCCAAGTCAGTGTGATTTAGGTAACTTCCTAAGAAACTATTTTAAAAGAGGATGAATCACTGCACAATGATTTATTCATTATCTCTTCTAACCCTGCTCAACATAGGGCACACTTCAAACTTGGCAGCCTTCTCAGCCCCTTGTCTGTGAGTCTTTAAGCCTCTCCAAACACAGCCATTTCACAGCCAGATGGAAATCCAGTTTCTCACTGCTCCCACTCCTCTCAGCCCCCTACCTTGTGGCCTTTCTGTGGATTTCCTGCAGCATTTCAATGTCTGCCTTGTTCCAGGGAGCCCTAGGGTGGACTCATTTCTACACAGGTTTTATGAGTGCAGCAGAGCCAAAGGAACTTTTTTGCTCAGCCTACTGCTTTGTTCAGCAGCCTTATTAATGCAACCCAGTGTGCAGGTGACCTTCATTGTCTCAAGGACACAATTCTGAGGCACTTTTAACTCCACCACCATGGAAGAATTTCTTGACAGTAATACAATCTCACTGCTGATGTATTTTTACACTTAGTTATCTCAATAACCATTTTTTCTCTGGCTAAAAAGAAATACTTCATTGAACTAGGGAATTAAAAACCAGGGGCATTGAATTCTATTTACTTCAGAAAGGAGAGTTTCGATCAGAATCACCTTTATCAGGTGCTTGAATAGCAGTTTTTCCATTACTTACAAACTAATTCATAAAATTGTCTTATCTTGTAAATGGTTTAATGCAAACATAATATAACTAAAATCACTGAAGGTTTTCAAAACAGTTTTAATGTTAGATATATAAAAATGCAAGTTCAGTAATTTTTGCAGGAAGAGATATATTTCTCAAATTACAATCCATGTTGCAATGTGAAATAATTGAACAGGGGATTAGAAATACTTAAAAATAAAACTCTTTTACTTTTTTTTCCCCCGTCCATTTTGATTTTTATGATTATCCAGGCAGTAGATTGATGCAGTATAAGAGGAATGTTTTGCTGGGAAGAAAGTGCTTTTGATTTTTTAAGGAATATTATGCAGTGGAGAGAAAACCTCAATAAGTTTCATGTTTCAGGGTGATAGTATGGGTGACAAAATAAGAGTATAAAATCATATCTACACATTGGGCAGATCACCTACTTGTTATGGCCATGACTTCCTTTGGATTAGAACAAAGGTGTGGTTTGAGATGGACAGCTAGAAAAAATAGCCCAAATTGTTCTGCGTCTTTTTCTAAATGTGGACTTTATTTAAAACCAGAGGTTTATTTGTTGTTTTTAAAAGCAGAAACGATCTCTCATGTTAGTTTGTGAAATTCTATACTTTGTCTGTAGCCTTAGCAGCATGTAAATTAAGAACAAATAGTGGCTGTATAAGTGCCTGAGGATTGAGTTTTTCCTTCAGTATTAATCGGGAAAGGTTCTGTGAATTTATTTGTTTAATATATGTTTCAAAGAAAGGCTTTAGCTGAAGTTGTTCTTCTGTCCCTTAAACAAACACCCCGGGTTTAATTTTGGAGGATAACCAGATAACCACTTGCCCTGTAAAGCTTGTGCTGCATGATTAGCCCATAATTTCTCAGCATAGAACATTTGTGCATGAAAAATATTTTCCAAGAATTTAAGTGATTAAAATTGTACCAGCCTGGAAAGAAACACCAATTGTATGTAAATGATGGCTCTGATTTCATTTCAGTGACATCTGAAAAGTCAGTCATCTCCATCAGCAGACCCCATTAGGCACATAACACCTGAATAAGGAGAAACCTGTAGTGTTCAGTAGGTTCTGAGGTAGGATCAATCCATTTATGCCCCTTTTGTTCTCTGCAGAATGCATGTATTCGAATTCAGTGAGTTGTGCTGGCAAAAGGAGCCATGTTTCGGTGTCAGATGGAAAACTTTAGGGTAGTGGAACTGTGAAGGACAAATACAGATTGATTGAAGGAGGAGAAAGATGGGAAAATTGATTTAAAGATCTCCAGGACCCTACAAAACTAAGAAAGTAGGCAAAAATAAGCATATTTCTTTCCTCAGGTGCTGTATCTTTCTGCTGTTTTGATTTTTCATATGTGCAATTCTTGGAGTTTAGTTTACCCTTGGTGATTCTTCTAGAGATTCTTGTTGCAGGAATAGAGCCCTATAAAGTTTGATCATTAAAGCAAAACTGCAACAAGCCATGTAGCATTTCTCTCTTAGGAGAACTGCACTGATAAATCAGAAAAGGGCAAAATAAGCATGTAAAATGCAAAAAATAAGTAATGAAGCAGTCCTCAGAAATACATAGCAATTTTCTGTCCATTTCTTTCATCTTTCCTGTTTTTAAATGATGCCTATAAGACCCAATGATGATTAATATTCAGGCCCATTTCTGGCATTTGTTGTGATTTGAATAGTAATTTGTGTAACTTGGTCTCATGGAAATCTTTGGAAGAAAGATCAGTCATACCAGCACAACAGAGGAAACAGAATAAAAATAAAAAAAGTTTTCTGGAATAAATTTTGGACTTTTTTGGAACAGGCTGGCTCTGTCCTTGAAGAGCATAGCAAATGAAATCCATGAAGATAAATTGTTGTGAGACTTGATAGATGCAGCATCACTGGGAAAGACAGAACATGTTTCTGCCAGGCATGTTTGGGAATAGGGACTTGAATATTTTCATTAATCTTGTCATAGCTTATTGCTCCTAACTTCCACAACAAAGACAGATTTTTCTTTGTAGCAGTGAATAAATATGCTTCCCGAAGAAGGCTCTGACAATCTACCTTCTTCACATTTAGCTGATATTTTTGCATCACTCATTTTTGCTAGAATCAACAAACTCATTACTTAATAGAATGGGAATAACTTTTAAAAAATGCTGCACCATTGTATCTCGCAACCAAATCACTCTTCATCACATCAGATTGTTTTCTCTTTCAGATGCAGAAATGTATCCCCATTCAAGGCTCAGCTTTTTCAATAATGAAGTCCACAGGAATGGTGGTGACCTGTGCTGGATTATTGAGGTCAAAATGCCACTTCTTCAGAACTGAGAAATCTCAGGTGAAATCTCCTTCTCGCTTCAGATTTCAGGAGCTCTATCTCACTTTGTGCACTTTGTATATACACCTTTAAAAGCTGGAATGGACTATTAATTGTTACCACCCTTCTGGTGGGGAAACAAAAACAAAATGTTTTGAGATTGATCAGGAGTTATTTATGGTCACTGAAAGTTTGAGATTCAGAAAAAATGCTTACTAACCACAGAGAGCTGCAGCAATGTCTGGGAGTGAAGTCTCTCTTCAAAGACACACCAGGCTTCAGCCTGGGGTTCATGGTTCCAAAAACAGGTCACCAGGTGGATGGGCTCAGAAATCTTTCTTTCATCTGACTGGGTTTGTATCATATCTGGCTTTGCACTGAGCAGCACAAATTGACATTTAAAAGGCCTATCTTTAGCTCTTACTTTTTGAGCATGGCATCCATTTATTTCTCTGTGAGCAAATATTCATAGCTGTGAACAAATTCTTTTCATAATCAAGGGAAAAAAGACTCTTGAGACTCTTCCTCTTCAGCACCAGGAAGAAAAATGTTTTCAAAATAGCTATAAACAGGAGTTGCAAGTGTCTTCAGCTGTTCACTCCCTGTTGCTTTGCAGCCGGCTTTTCATCACTGTCTGTGAGCCTGGGCTATGTGTGTTTCTGCAGGGACTCTCTTTTCCTCATCAGTTCTCAGCAGTCCAGGACTAAACATATCTGATTGCTTAATATGTATCCATTAAGGCAGTAATGAGTAATTGCTGCGCTGGTTTCCTTCTGTGACTGAGAGGCTGTCATTTTTCTGATGTCTTTCCTTTAGAGAGCTTAAGTTAATTGAACTCTAAACGAAAAGCTTCATCCTGTATCTCTGAAGCCGGTGGTGGTTTTGTCATGACCTCAGGGGAAAAGGCATGAGGCTCCATGAGCACAGTTTGGGAATTCCTTATCTGCATGTCTGATACTCCTGAGGCGCTACTGTGAATAGGATTAAAAACTGAACAGAATTGCAGTTGCAAAATCAGTGCTACACCCTCTGCAGCAGCGAGTCATTTTTGGAACAATTGCAGTTTTGTGCTACAAAAGGGTTAAGGATCTGTGCCTGAAGGGGAATGACTGATTACCTGAAAAAATGGGCCCAGATATGTACACGTCCTCATTCCCCAGCAAATCACTTCATTGTATTTCCAGGTGCACACGTTTGGATGCATGAATCTCATATGTACATTTAATGCAGTGAAGTTAATGCAAACACTGCAGAGTTTAATTGGAGTAGGTGGCTTGGCAGTGCAGAATCAGAAGAAAAGGAGAGGAAAGAGAGAGAAAGAAGGAATGTCAACGTTTGTTGACGTTTCTTATTCCCTAATTATCATTAAAATTACTTCCTACTAAGTCTGCATTTTCTCCTAACAAACGGTGTTTATGGCACTCTGAGGGAAGCGTTAGGTGCTGAAGCCTCCTGCAGTTCTGGTTTTTGTTACCAGGCGCACTCGCCTGTCAGCCCCTGATCCCTAATCAGCCACTGGCTACAGCTGGTCATGCTTGGGCCAAGGAGGAAAATAAAGCCCCGTTAAAATGTGTATCTGCAGTACTATAAGCAGTGACAAGGATTCTCCACCAGGGCTCCATGCAAGGAAAGAAAACTGCAGTCCCTTCAGTTATTTAAGGAAATTATCCCTGTGGGTGCTGAACAGTCTGATAGAAACGAAAATACACCGTATATTAGAAGTACACCTATACATATTTTTTTTTTCAGTTTATATTACTGGATTTTCAGTTTATTTTTTTCATATATTTCAGAAGTTCCTTACAACAAAAGCAGTTGAGCCTTTTTTTATTTTTAAATAATTATTCCTAATTTTCAATGACATCTATCTCTATTTGCTGATTACGGGAGATAGTTTACCATATTCTACGTTCATACACTTCTGAAACTGAAACTTCCTTTTACATTTGACTGTTCAGGCTTGCATTGAAGAAATATCTGTAATGTTGTTGGGACAAAAAGAAAAAAAAAAGCAGTCTGGGACAGAATTTTAGAAAGATGGGAAGATAGATAATATGTTGGAATAGAAAGTTAAGAGTGAGAAGGCATTGAAGTATCGAAAAATATTGATAAGGCAGACTGCTAATGAGAAGATGAAGAATTTTAATAAATCATTGAAAGAGCGATGCAAAACAGAAGTAATGTGAAAATTATTGTAGGTTACTTTATTCCATATGTCTGAAAAATCTGAATTGGCTTCATTTCTTCATATTCCATGGTTCCATTGAGGAGTTTGTGTACATCTGTTAGAAACATCATAGTTCTGCCTCAAGTAGAGGAAATAGTCCTATTCTAAATATCTATAGTTTGTTGTAATGTTTGCCAAATCGTGACTATTGCCTAGTAAGTAATGTCTTGTGATTGCCTCTCCCTCTTCAGGGGCTGGACTCTGACTGTCTCCCATAGAAACTGCTACTCCACAGATAAATGTTTAATTATTATTTGGGATTGTTAAGAATCCCCAGATGAAAGGCGCGGCAAGTGAAGAGCCGCAACACGCCGTAGAACGCCATTAATTTACAGTAATTGACATATCCAGCGCAATCACCAAATTTTATGAAGCAGTCAATAAGGAGCAAATTGTGCTTATTTGCAGTCACAAGGCTCAGACTGGCTCTCTTGTTGCAGCAGCTGTGATGCCTTTCCTCTGTACAGGGAGCGGAACGTGGTTTCCCGGGACAGGCAAAGGGTCAGACAGTGTCACAGTGCCTTTTGCACAAGGACTTACGTGAGGAGCATCTGAAGTATGCAAAACATTGCCTGTGAGACTCCTCTTTGATTGCTTCATATTTTCTTGCTTGTATTTGGAGAAGGTGTTAACTAATGTAATGCAGTGGAATAAAATGAACGGTTAGAAGGCTGAGGAAGATCATGGTCAGCTTGTGTTTCTGTTTCTTGGCACTGAACCGTCCCTACAAACATTGTAGGGGAAAGCCTGACCCCAATCTGAAGTGGAGCATACAGAGGACTAGAGCTTTCCTTTTGTAAATCTGCTGCAATAAAAACCATTTACTTCCATGGTTGTCCATAGGTTGGTTATATATTTCCTTTTTATTGTAGAACTGAGAGATTTTCTCTGGATCTTAGATGTAATTGTAGGTTCCATTTCTGTTTGGAAGACCTTCCAGTATTTTACTCTCTGATCATAATAAAGCAGATGTATAAGCCCTTCTTAATTATGAAGTAAATCCCAGACAGCAATAGAGACTAATAGTTCAGTACTCTGAGTTGATAAATTGCTCTTTGCAATCTTTATATCAACTATTTTCTATTGCAGCCTGGGGTTTTATGAGCAGAGCTGTGCACATGAGAACATCTCTAACATGGTTTATTTAAATCCAGCAAGCCACAGTGATGAAAACAGACCCCAGCCTGGATTAGTCAATCTGGTGTAACTGAACAGTACATCACTATTAAGGTTCATAATGGGTTTTGTGAACTCAGTAGCTTCACATCTAAATGAGGTTTTATGGGATTTATGTGTCTTTAATGTTAACTGTTCAAGATTGTAGATGTTAAAATCAAATTTAAGTGCCAGGCTCAAATGATTTCAGATGTTACAGTGTTGTTGTTGGCTCTTCCCATATGTCATCAAAAGAGATAAGCACAGTAATAAATACCTCATGTTTTGCAATACGAAAATAGTTAGAAAAGCAGAGATTTCAAGTTTTCTGTTTTTCAAATGGTGTGATTATTTCAGATGGTTTGATAACTGAGGTTATCATGAATACAGAAATAAAGTAATGCACAGTGATTCATGAAACAAGGAGGGAATAAATACACTAAATGAAGAAAGTACATGCTCTGTCATCTCATCTAAAATATTACACTCATGCACTAACAGGGGTTATTTGCTGCATTAAACACTGTTAAATTAAAGTGTATTTGTCTGGTTAAATTAGCATGTAACAGTACCCGAGCAATCAAAGATTTATCACGGGACCTGTTTCTGGTGCTGGGCCTTTCATTCCATGCTCCACCCTGAGCCCAAACCCTGCACAAACCCCCTTGAGCAGCCCCTTGGCCAAGCTCTGCCCAAGGGATGCCCAGCTCAAAAAGGGGGTGCTGCAGTGGGAGGCCCTCAGAGGAGCATGGGGAGGGTCTCTGGGGCCCTGATTTGTTCTGTGAATGCTGAATTGACAGATCTGTATTATTTTGATCATGGTGACAATAACTTAAATGTTTGCAGCTTTCTCCTGAGTAGACCAGGGCACCAGCAAGCTGGGAGAGCCTCAGCCTTTGCATGGTGCTGGCTTTGTGTCCTCAGAGAGCCACGGTGCTCTGAAGGGATCAGCTCACAAACGGCAGCGCTGCCTGCAGGACCAGAATCGTAACTGAGGGATGAAAAATCAATGTGGTATTAATTTTTTTTTAAAGTATAACTTCGAACAAATTTCACTGAATGAAACAGTCATTAGTACATATCAGTGGTGAGCTGTGCTGCTGCATCATGAGGATTAAATGCCATATAAGAGAGTGCCAAGTCTCTGCGAATATTATTTGAGGAAATGTTTCCCAAATCATTCAAGTCAATCAGCTTTTATGGACAACTTGAATGCAGTCTGATCAAGCCACAGAATAGTTTTAGTGTTAGAAATATACTGCTGGTTTGTGACTGAGATTAAGCATTTTTAGAGCTTTTAGCTAAAGCCAAAATGTGAACCAGAACCACTCACTCTTATGGATCACTTTCTTCTCCTTAATACTATTAAAGTGATAATTCATGAGTACTTTCAATTAATGAGGTAATTACACCCCTCTGGGTTTGACCTTGAAATTTATTGCTCATTTAACAAGAAATTAAAAGCTGAGATATGTCTTTGTTGCTGGACAGATCTGGAAAATTTTGAACATAAGAACCAATCAAAGCAAAAAGATTATGGTGGTGAACTGGACTCTCTAAATTTGCATATTAATAATGTTGCTGAGAAAACCCTGCACAACTCTGGCTAAGAGTGGCTGTCTGTCAGCTGCAGTGCAGGGATCCACAGGCTGCATTTCACTGACAAGTCTTGATAGAGCAGATTTGCAAGCAGCAAAAGCAATTAGTAGTGCAAGGAAAGGCGTAACTAAGAAAACTTTAGTGCATAATGTATTCTCATTTGCTCAACAGGTCCTGGGTTATAATTAAAATCCCTCTCCGCTTTTAATCACAGCATTTTTAAACAAAAAAACCTTAACAAAAATCCCAGCTTTTCTTGTGTAATAAAAGTTTTCCATTTGTTCTCTTTTCTTTGAAAAAAAAACATGCTTTGAATTCAAGGGCAAATGTCTTTTGCTGCTGTAAAAACTGGGTATTTAAAAATATAATTAAAATACTACCCTGGTAAGAGATAAAAAGGAATTAAGGTTTTAATAATTAACTATAAGAACATTGGGGCAGAATTTCCTCTTGGATGGCATATGTAGGAACATTTCATATGGCTATTTGGTTTGGGTTTTTCTGTGGAGAATACAGGAGTTTGTATTCTCTGAGACTCCAGGGAATAGAAGGAGGGGGTGGAACCATCAGCCAAATTTGTCTTCAGGAAAAGAAAAATTAATCACACCCTTTTATCACTTCCAGTTGTGATGTGCTGTAAAATATTCTGATATGCTTTTCTGTAAATTTATTGAAAATATTACATTTGTGCTTTAAACACCCATCTGTTTAATTAAGTAGATATATTGGTTTGCATAATCTTCAGTACAGAGATTTTCTGTAATTAATGCCATGGTGAGTTTTTCTGCTTGCTTAAATCAACCGTGTTAGTATGAACCACAGTATTAGAATCTGGTGAAATACGTTATCAGAGATAGCATGAGTCAGGAAATTTAGAATTTGGAATTTTTTATGGAACCACATGTATATTTTGCATTATAGCTCCATTTTAAGCCTAGATACCCTCTTCCTTGCAGGAGATTGTATTTGTAGGTTTGGGGGGCCAGAAAAAAAAGTATTTATGTGGTCTAGCACACTTGTTAGCACAATTTGCCCTGTTGTACTGGAAGACTGTTGCCCTAGGCCTCCCAGCAGAACACATTTCTCTTAAATTCATCTGTTTCCTGAATTGATCTGCTATGGATATTTTATGAATTGTGGTCCTATTCACCTTTCAGTCACCTTTTAAAAAAATTTTGTCAACTTTACTGATCATTTTTCTAGCTATTTCCAGTAAATATTCTTCTTTATAGAAAATAATGCTTGGCAAAAATGTTCCGGGCTCACAGCTGTGCCTATTCTAATATATATTCAGATCTAAATTCTAAATTATTCTCCTGATCCTGAGTCGATACCTGAGCAGAAATAAACTTATGATAACAGCATTTCTTAGTGATGTCATGAAACCCAGGAGTTCCATTAAGCAGTATAAACCAGTGAACAGCAGCAAGAAAATCCAGCTGAAAATAGTTGTGTGCTTTAATATTGCAGCCTCTGCCTTAAGTAAAGATTCAGAGAATATTCAGCCATTCTTGTGGGATTTTAGTCATCCCTGATTCAGTTAAANTATTTTTCCAGTGCTCTGCAGAAGTTCTTTAAAATTATGATTTTTTTTTTTTTTCAGCAGCTTTACAGCAAATAAGTACTATCTCTATATAAATGAGAACCATCTCTACTTGGCTTTAGTATCCCATTAGAACAGGATCAAGCCTCTCTTGCAAATAAGAAGATAGACATTTCTGAAATATAATTTTAATTTATTTCTCCTTACCAAAACAGGATGTTATGGGCAATTTTATTCACTCAACATGGGTTTCCACATAAATTGCTAGTGAAAAAGAACAGATAAGAAACAACTGAGATTTTGTTAATAGATATTCCATGCATCTGATTATAACTGAAATTTTGCTCACAGATAAGACATGTATCTTATTTGCTCCTGTATTTCTGAAGAGTTAACTTATTTCAAGTGCTGTTATGATTTTACTGACTAAATTGTAGAAAAGTATGCATTGTCTATCAAAACTGTACTTTTTATGGAGGCTCCTGTGCTTTTTCAAATATTTGTTCTTCCATGGACTCTGAAGACAATGCAGTAAAGATAATTGCTAAGTTTTAAAATGAGCTGCATTCTCTTTTTTTAGATAAAGCATTTTCCCTCACTGTGTAGATATTGGGGAAAAAAATCAGGTCAATGATGTGTATGTTTAAATATGAATTTGGGCACACATCATTAGATAATTGTTTGGAAAATGTTGTTTCTTCTAATGAATAATTCCATCAGTAGCCAAAAAAATTTTTGGAGAAAGACTAAAAATGTGGATAGATCATGTAATGGGGTGGAATGGAAAATTACCAGAGATGCACTATTGAAAGTACCTTCCTTGCAGAGGGGAAATTAACCACCGACCTAGGAGGGTAGCTAAGGTTGAAACTACAGCAATGTTTTCAAAGAGAAAAATGCTTTTCAGTTTTTCATGATACATGTTCTGAGTCAAAGATTTTGCAGTCAAGTAATAAAGAAACAGAATAGACAGGCAGGAAAGGCATATATGCAGTGACATTAGACACAGTTCCTAATGGACTGGGGACTAAAATTCTCCATAAACGCTCTCCTGCAAAGCTCATAAGTACATTTATGTTAAAGCTGAGGTGTCTTTTTTCAGCTGGGTGATGACAGATATCATAAGATTGCGGAGGTGTTTTGCCAAAACTGGGGGCAGGAAGGTGCTGGTACAAAATAGCTGGTCCAGAGAATGGTGTGTGTCAGGAGTGGATTTGGGATGGCAGCACTGAGAGAGAGAGAAGTGCTCAGGAGCAGGCAAACACATGTAATCAGTGATGTTAAGGGAAACAAGCAATCCATGAGGACTGGCTTTAGTAGACTTTATCAAGGTCTGAATCAGAGATCTCTCAAGAGTTACCCTGGAAAAGGAGCCAAGAGGAGCTGCAGTCATTGTTCCCATGTGATGCTAGAGATAAGGCTGGCAGACACAATCTTTCTCCCTGCATGAGCTCATTTCCCTCTATTAGTCACTTAGAACACAAACACACGGTCAAATTTAGCAGGGTTTTTTGGAAGTGTGTTCCCGCTTGCTAAACTTGAGAATTGTTTTTCCCTTATATACATAATGACTTTTCCAAGGGCTAAAGTACAAATCCAAATTGGATGCACTCTGTAAACTCATCAAGAAATTTTGGCAAGACGCCACCTGGGAGCTGTCCACAGTTACTGGAGTTTCTGCATTTCAGATTCCACATTAATGCTTCCTTGGGTATAGCTCATCTTTGGAAGCCCACACTGCACTGGAAAACACAATTTTGACAGAAACACATTTTGCTTTTTGTCTCAAGGAATTATTTGCAGAATTTCCCTGTCTCCTGAGTGGCATCTCATAATATCATTATTCTTTTCTTTACTGCTTTTCTGGAATTGGAGTGAAAAGGGAGTCTAATTATGAAAAAGTGCCAAGGAGAGAACATTGAGATACCCTTAACTTTTTTGGGCTTATGTATAATATGTTGATTGGACTTTAGGATTGAATACATTTTATTTTGTAACCTGGCTACAATCCAATAACAAAATACAGTTATATAATGGTTTGCTAAGAAGTGTTCATCTATAGTACTTGCCGTTTTTAATTACTTACTTACATACATACATATATTTTCTTGAGCTTGGTCTTGTTGGTCTTTACTTCCCTTAAAATTGATCTTGTTGTAGACAAATTTTAAGGGAAATAATATAGAGGCTGTTGTTCATTTTGATAAGGAAATGAATTAAAAGAGAACTAACTAGCTTAGAGAGGAAACATGTTAGATGCTTCCAATTTAAGTGAATAAACACTTCCAAAGCTGATGAAATAGGGGAACCCGAGAATATCCCAAAATCAAAGTACTCCATTTTTGGTAAAGCAAGTAGACTTTTCTGAAATGGCCCCAGAGCAGCAGCAATCAGTGCTCAAAGCAAGCACAGGAGTTCAGCTCTGCTTTGCTAATTCCATGCAAGAAACCTGCTGTGCTAGAACCAGCTTCAGGGCAAGAACATATTTCTAACCCGAGGCACCAAATGTCTTCTGGGCAATTTGACCGAGGGAAATCTGATTGTCTTTACAGTCTGTGTGCCAAATAAATGACCGATGTCAACCATTGCACCACCAGTCTTCCTTCACAAGCCTTGCCCTATAAATTCTGCTTTTTGTTCACTTGGGTTGCTATGGCACTACTGTAGGACAAAACAAAAAACTCAGAAAATGTAATTATGAGCTACTACTGAGACCTGAGGTGTCAATGGTTTCATTTTATGGATATTGAAGCTGTGAAGTTCAGATTTATTTTTATTTTTGGATAGGCTAATATTTTAAATTGGAACCAACACAAATTTCACAGGGTTCCTCTCATGCTCATTTTATTTAATTTCAAAATTCCTGGTAATTAAAAAAAAATACTCCTTCTTTTCCACATAGTTTTATCCAAAATTGGGAGAGAAATTGAAAAATACCTTAAAATGTTCTTTTATTCTGTCTTTGGTTAGAATTGTGGCAGACCAAGATTTTCTTATGGCAGAAATAATTCTAAATAATTTTTTGCTATGAAATAAAGTGCAACAAATGAATTTTAGTCCATAGTTAGGTGCAAATATTTAGCCTCTATTAGTGCTAGTAATTAGTACTGATATATGGATTTTTTTAGAGAGTCCAGAACTTTAAAAGTTTTTCTTATTATTTTGTCATAATAATTAACAAAATGAAACAGCTGTTTATAGGAAAACCTTTTGTTTCTTTATTTTGTTTGTCCTGTTTCTTTGTTTTGATGGGTCTGAATGGATTTTGGTGTTTTAGCTCTGAAAACAGGACTCCATGTACCTATCTCCCAGAATCATGTTATTTCATTTTGTATGAAAATATATAGAGATAAATAAAGAGACAATGCAATAACTTTAACCTGGAGGATTTAAAAGCTTCCATTTCTGTTTTCCCAGAGTCCTGAAGGACATGATATACTCATTAACTCTCTGTTTATTGTTTCTGTAAGACTTTGAAGCCCCATTTCCTTGTCAGACTTGTTTGCTCTATTTTTTGCAAAAGGGATGAGAAATTACACCCTGTTGCTCTGTGGTCACCACTGCCACCAAAAGACATTTTCAAGGGAGGGATGCCACACATCTGGAATTCTTTTTTCTTCTGGGTTCCTTCCTTGTGCACACCAAAGAAGAAAGAAAAAGCCATTCACTAACATGTGATATGTTCTAGTCATGATGTTTTGGCAGGTCTAATATCAAACTTTCTGTTGATTTCAGAATGAGCAGGACAGTGCTATGGTGCAATTTTCCCAGCTACAGAGAGAAATGAAGAAAAGATGGAGGTAAGAGAAGAACCTGATATTATAGCTCACACCCACAGGAGATTCTATTTATATTTCTCTCCTTCAGACTCACAGAAACAAAATTAAGATATATTTGATGGATACTTTAGGCATTCTGAACAGCCTTTAAAAATTTTTTTTATCCTTACTTTCTATTAAGGATCCTACAGGCATGTGCTTTTCTGTGTGTATGTTTTAGAGCTAGGATTGACAAAACCCAAAACTCTTCCCTGTCTTCTTCTTAAATTATATTCATGAGGGACACATGTCTTAAGAAAAGGCTTACTTCAACATCTTGCACTCAATTAAAATTTAAACATTTAAACCATGGCATTTGGTTTTTCTCCAAATTTTTACTTTTATTCCCAAAGTTTTGTTCTTGTATGTTTTACAAAAATACTTTTTTTTTGTTTTGTTTTCTTTTAAATAAGTTTTTTCTCTTGGCTTTGATAATACACAGTGCAAATAAAGAAATTTCTGCTGACGTTTTCTAGGTTAGAAAACTGTGAATTTTCTCAAAACATATTGCACTCTCCCTTCTATCTAACATGCTCCATATGTTCTCAAAGAGGGCAGACTGGGGGAAAAAAGCTTTCTGGAAAAAGTCTGTGTTTGGAGAAAAAGCAATTCTTTCAATAATTCCTTTTGTGTTTCAACAGCCACGTCTAGAAGAGTGATGAGGGGTGAGCTGGTTTTGCAGAGTTACTTCAGAGAGCCAGTGCTTGCCTGTCTGCATTGGATGTCAGTGTTTGGTTTTTCACCTGGCTGGTGAGATGGGCACATTCAGATTCCACCTGTGCCTGCTTCCCACCCAGCCTCATGTTGCAGCACCCAGCTGCTCTGGGGAAAAACTGGTTTCTCTCATTTTCAGGTTAGCATTTTCTCCCATGAGAATGTTTCTTGGAAGAAAAAAAAAATCTGGAGCATTGTTTTATTTGCTGTTGGTTAGATCACCATTCATCCATGCTTATACCTTGCAGAAAGAGGTGAGGGTGGATGAATTTGCTCATGCTTTGTCCAATATTTGAGGAGCTTGCTCCTGTCTTGACATTTTTTACTTTGCATTTCTGAGATGCACTGTAAGCACTGCACAACTATAAGAACCACTTCTGTACTTTGTGACTTTTCATTTGCCTTTTGTAAAATTCTGGTTTATGAACCCGCACATTCCCTAATGAGTTGTATTACAAGTGGAAAGCTCTATTGATGGGAACACTATAAAACAGTGTGTCTGCTCTTTCAAAAGTCACTATATCCATGAAAAACACTGCAATTCTGCTTTTTTAACAACAGCACTTGAGAAATATCCTGAATCCTTGTGTGAGTGTGTACACTGAGGTAATATGTTCTTTTTTTTATTTTAATATATCTGTTGATTGAACTGTGCTCTGGCGTTTCACCTGAAGGCTCTGCATCTCTCTAATATCACATTCAGGTTATGAGATAGAGGATGCTAGGCTTGAGAATGAAAGAGGTTAGACAGGCATCTTATTTTTGTTTGTCAAAAGTAATGTACTTAGCACTGGGTAAATGGGTTTTGTGCCTTTGTTTGTGTGCTTTAATACACAGCGAGTAATTGCATCTGGCAAATAGAAAGAGTGCAGTTTCAGGTCTCATAGACATACAACCTACAGTAAATATTTATCACACAGAACACTTAAAGTTTTGCTGTACTGGTAACAGTGATTTGTAATACTTTTTATTCTCTCCCCAGAAAAGCCCAAACCACCAACTTGCGAATTATAGTTGGTTTGTTTTTCATTGCAGTATGAGCTGAAAAAGATCTTTTTTTTTTTTCCTCTGGAAACTGAGAGTAGCTGCATATCATTGCACGAGGGAATTGTTTTCACATACCAGTCTCTTAGTTATGATATATAATACACCATTTTACCTAAATCCAGGAGTTGCTAATACTTCTTATCGGCTCATCTGTCATGCGGTTTATAGCCACATCTGTGAATCATTGGACCACAGCTGTAGCTTGCAAGATCAGTTTTTGGTGATTAACAGGCCTTACAGCAGGCTCTTCCACCGCATTTTACAAAATCTGTGGGCTGCTGTAGAAGTTGTTGCAGGTGGAGACAGTACATATATTTGTGCATTACAGAAATTGAGAAGAATATCAGCTACCAAATCTTTGCTTTATTTCAGTGTTCTGAAAATGAACCTCACTTCTTCATCAGTGTACTGTGTCAAGGAATCCTATTACATTAAGTTTGATAAATAAACAGCATTAAAGATTGCACTGGCTGTGTAACAGGCTTGTTTGACAGTGAAAGATTTTTAAATGCCTACTTCACACAGAAAAAAAAAAAAGAATACAAGCCCATTTTATGTGCCAAATGACAAACTATAAGGATTAATGGCCCTATTTAAATGAGTAATTGTCCGCTGTCCCATACCAGCTTATGTAGTACAATAGCTGTATATGCAGCAGCTGGCAACCCTCTTCTAGAGATGTAAAAGATGAGAATTGGTAACAACAAAAATAATGGTTGAGCCAGGCCAAGTTAAGATTAAGCCTCCACTGCATTCCCAATGACCTCAGTGGAGTTCAGAGAACTTAATTGGCATCTCAAGGTTTCATTCACCCTCCTCCTAACTTTATTTCCAAGTCTTCCGTGAATCACTTACTGAAAAATACCATCTTTTAAAGATCTAAATTAATCCCAGTGAAACAAATGTATAGAAAATTTTCTTTGTTCTATATCAGGGATAGGGATCTGATTCTGGTTTTACTTAATAAAATGGGAATTAAGGAGGATTAATTTAACTCATAGTTAAAACAGAGTCGGAGTTGGTGATACACACTTTCATTTTTATTCTCCGCTCCTCCAGCAGTGGCATAGGAACTGCTGCACTAGAAACTTTCCCAGGGCAGGAGGGACCATCAGTGAGCAGTGACACAGAAAATAGTCTGGATTTAACCAGGTTCGGTCACAGACAACTCAGCCACTTGTGAGCAGGTGAGTGAATTTTCACTTGTGAGGTTGGTGAGTTTTTCCCTTCCATTTTGTGTTGCAGGTCTCTCAGCCACAACATGAGTTCTGCTTAATAAATTTTATAGCATGGCCTTTAAAATAGATTTTTTTTTTTTTTTGTGGATGACTGCAGTGATTTTTACCCAAGAGACTTCACTGATATTTACTAGCACTTGAGGCTTATCATAGAGAAATTTTGGTAGCCAATATTTCTAACCCTCCCTCAATCACTGCAAAATTCCCACTATTTCACTTCATATATTGTGAGCTAATGGATTGTGTTTTAATAATTAATTGCTTTCTCCATTAGTTGAGTTAGAGAGTGAGAATGAGCTGATAACCTTATGAGGTTCTCCTTGGAATCCACGCCAAAGTCAAGCTATTACAGAAGAACACAAAGAGGCAGAAGAATCTGAGTATGTGAACTCTGTAAAAGGAACCAGTAAATCCTTTGAAGTGTATGTCTATTTTTAGCTCACTAATGAAATCAGTGTTTTCTTAATTCAAAATCCAATGCAATGCAACGATGTAAGAATTTCCATATTTAGGTAAGGTCACAATTGTACTGTTGCCATAAGCAATCCCCAAAACTCTGCTTTCTTCTTGGCTTCACTCTCATAAGTACATCTTGTATCTCTAAAAATTCTTTCAAATGCAACTTCCTGAGAAGGGCTGTAAAACCTACAGCAAAGAAAGAATAACAATGAATGGCCAGTGAGCCTGTGCTGCCCTCACAGAATCTCTTTCCTATCATTGAAAAGCATATTTTCATTCTTTGTGGTCTTTTGGCAACAACAACAAAGACAACTAGAAAATAATCTTCAGATAACATGTCCCTGAGGCAATACAGAGAGTGGGCTGCAGAAAGAAATGAAATAGCTTTCTTAAAATGCTTTGTTTCAAAACCGTACTTATGACTCTGTGCTGTGTGGAGCAGACACAGGAACTGCAAGCAGCACAGGCTCTTTCATCCATCTCTGTGCTATTGCCCTTTCAGGTTTGCAAGGATTGATGAGACAGTGATATCATAGCCCATCCAAGCCTTTTCTGTGGATTTGTTAACCTGCTGAAAACACTTTTATTCAGAGACAAAGCTGAACTTCCTCCTGTTTGCTTTACAAAGCCCAAGACTCTCACCTGCTCTTTTTGTCTACTCTTGTAATTTCATTTTAGTGGGTTTCTGTGTGGCATGGGGAAATCTGTCTTTTTCTTGTCCCGACAAAGTGCACCCACATTTGTGCTGGGCATTTGTCCCTCCTAAAAAACCAAAACACAACAAGAAAACCAAAACAGTTCCTAAAGGATTTCCTGACTGAATCAATGGAAGACTGTGAACAGTTATGCTGTGGGGTCACAAGAGGCAGAATACAAAGGATACCCTAATAAAGATTTATGGGAGGTTGCATGGGCTTCTCATTCTAAGCGTTACTTGCTCTCTTTGTGTTCTATTGGAGTGAAGAAAAGAATGCCCTGGTGCTACATTCGGTTGTGCTGCGCACTTTAGAACAACCTGTGTTGTTTTAGCAGACACACTGCGGTAAGCAATAGTGGTTTTCAAGTGCTTCCAAGAGACAGGATTTTTGATTTTTTTTTTTTTTTTTTCCTTAGGACCTTGCCGTTTCGTTTCAAGTGCCATTCTATTTTCTGAGGCACATCTAAAATGGCACTGGCAGATTTTGTATTTACTGTTTTACAGAGAGTTTAGTGCAATATGCAACTTTTCTTTATTGTGGGGAAAGATAAAGAAGGTTGTTCTGATTTGGTGAACTTGGTCAAATTACATCACTGTTGGCAGCTCTAATTCTCAGGTCCTTTCAGGTTGTTTGCACATTTAACAATGATCCTATCTTAATTCATGATTCTAACCTGATCTAAGATACTTAATGAATAAATAAAAAGGCAAATGCCAAACTTCGGCAATTTGACAGACAAATAATTCTGTTGGATAAGAGCATGAATCTATTGCTTATATCAGTTTTTAGAGTTAAAATTACCTCTAGATATTAGCTTCTATGGGTGTCCTGATCTGTCACGAACCTGTTATAGCTATGTTTAATTTTTTTAATGGAAACAGACGTAATGGAAAAATAACAATATCCATTCAGTCAGGTCTGGAGAGGAGAAAGTATCACTACACTCCTCATACTCTATAGTTTTCCTGTTATTTTGATGATGGTGGACTCATAAAAGACAGTTGGCAAATTCACTGGCTTTTTTCATGGAGTGAGGTGTTATTTGATGTGAATAGGAGTAGAAAAATAAAGTCATGCAAGAAAGTAACAAATTCAAGTTTTATAGAAAGTGCCTTAAAAGACGTGTATTTGAAATGCTAGAAATGGGATTGAAATGGTAAAGGCCTGTGGTTTGTGGCAGTTGTCTTTTTATTGGAGTAAAATGCAAATTTTTCAATTAGTGGGAAGAAAATGCAGGAAGGAGCTGGTAGTCTATAAACTGAAAACGTTCAAGGTTGTGTCCAGGTATTCAAATCAATGCTTACAACAGATACACCAATGCAGCCTAGCAAAAATCAATAACATGAATAGATCACGGTACTGAAAGTTATGTGAATGCCAATTAAGTAAATAAATGAGCACAATGAGATGTTGTCAGTGAGAGATCTTGAAAGAAAATAAAAATGCCTGAAGTGGGGGAATGTGCATTATAGGAAAAGGCAAGAATTTAGATAATGTCTCACTGACTAATAATCATGGTACACTGGGATAAAGAAAACCAGCAGAGAGGACTACAGATCTGCAGCCAAATCCAGACTGTTCCAAAAGATATCTTCAGAAGTTAATTTATGCAGGTGATTTATACTTGAATTTTTAAATTACATAAAGTATTAAACATTGTTTACAGAATGGCTGTGACCTAAGTTGCCACTGGGGAAAATGATAAGAAGGAAGAATATTAATCTAGGAAGAAGGACATTTCAGTGAGGCAAAATTACATATAAGGGTAAAGCACAGGAGGTTCAGTCTAAAATATGGTCCTGTGATGTTTCTGCGGGAAGTGAAAAAGGAATGCTTGGAGCTTGGGTGCCTCTGCCCGTGTTCCCTGCTAGATTTCACTCAGTTATCTAGAGATAACACCTGCTCTGACTGCAGCTTTGCAGAGTTATTCTGGGTTCTGCGTCATCTGAACACTTGTCAGGTGGAGACTGTGCTGCCCCTCCTTGCCTATATTACAATTTCTGAATTTTTCTGAGTGTCATAATTGTTCCCTTAGCTTTTTAAAAATTTTTTTATGTTTTTACCCTCTCAGTGCAGTTCCATGGATTTGTAGAATAAATTGAGGTGTGCATGACTGAGAACTTAATGTTTTCATCATCCTTTTCTTCCTCTTTTTTCTTTCTTTTTTATTCTGGCATCTTTATTTCCTCTCTATTTTGTGGAACTCCCACTTCTTGTCTGTTGATCCAGATCTAGCAATCTAAGTAAATGTATTTCTGATCAATTATATTTTCCCTTTTCTGTGGAGATGACTTATTACCTACCTTCTTTCAGTGGTGAGCAGTGGACTAGGAGAGCTTTTGCAGAAAACATTCAATAAGGTCTTACTACTTTTAACTGAAGAAACCTTCCTCATGAGCAAGCACCAGAAAATGTGCCATGTCTAAGAGCTCTCTCCATTCACCTTGGAGAGGTTCACTTCTCCATTTGAGCAAAATCTCCTCATTCAAATACCAAGCATAAAAGAGAACCTGGATTTTTTGAGTACCTGACCACTTACAAAACAGTATTTGGGAAACATAACTTTGCAATTGCTTATTAATTTTCTCTCTAAGGTCTTTTGCTACTTGCTCAGTGTACTATTTAGTTTACTTCTGGACCTACTCTCAAATACAGTTTGTGTAATGTAAAGGTAGATGATCAAAAATACTTTGCTTTTGCTACTATATGTCATACCTCTTTTAGTTTTCTGACTTCTATGAATTTTATTAAAACATAAAAAGGCCATAAAAATTCTTGACTTTGGAACCATATCAAGACATTTTGCAGAGTCACAATTTTATATAAAATGTTTTACCTTTACACGGTAAAGAAAAGTGTCTGTGATGTCTTTCTTTCTATCTACCTTATCATCCTTTAATGATAGAAGGGTCACAGAGCTCCTGACAGAAGTCTAGAATGTTGATTTCTGAGCATACATTTTGAGCAATGGAAAGTAACTTGTTCTTCTGTCGTACAGTAAATCTGTCTCTCAGAAAAGGCTAGAGAGACCTGGAAACTTCCATCTGAGTGATCCAAAAGTAGCACTGAAAAGCTATTTTAGCTCTCCAGAAAGGTGAAAGAGCTTTTTACTCACTTGCTACTATTATAATTTCAGAGTGACAAGTGATTAAAGCAGCAATGGGCTGAGAGCCTCCCACGGTGTTTAACAGCACATATGAACCATATGCAATTCTTACCTCTGTACTCATCTCAATATTAAGAAAGATGTCCATGCTAAAAAATGGAATTGTGGAGATAATGTTTGTGTGTGCAACTTGATGTGCACAAAGAACACAGCCATTAGCTGTGCAGGTATTGGAAACAGAGGTCCCTTTATTCACAGCTGGTGGAATGCCAGTTAGTTAGAACAGATAAACAAAGATAATGATAAACTGTCAGCTGAAGTGGTTAGGAGTGCAGGTAGTGTGACAGAAGATGACAAGGAAGGCAGGAAATGAGCTAAAGCACAAGGGAAAAAAAAAGACTTATGGAAAAAAAGCATCCCAGTGTACTGACACTAGCTGACTTTGAAGTACATTTTGAAGAGGAGAGTTGCACAAGGAATATATGGAACAAAGCCTGCAGAAGTTATAAAAGCATTAAAATGCTTCCGTATAAGTATCTGAAAAAAAAAAAAATCTGCCCCATTTTTAGAGGCTTAGCAGCCTCTTTGTTTTTCCTCTGAAGTATTGTATACCATCTGCTACTGTTTGTCCTTTTGTTTATACGACCCACTGATAAATCAGACCTTATACACAGTTTTATTCTTAAATAAAGACTTGAAAATAGAAGTCAAAATTCTCATCTACATTCTGTGGAACAAAACAGATTTCCTCGGCAGGATAAACAAGATATGGTGTTTTAGTGTTATCTCGAAGGGTATGGTTTCAGGTTCCAGCACTGAATTTAATAATTAATCTGGAAGTTCCTTATTTTGATACTCATAGTGCTTTGAATATGCTTATGTGGCTTTGTTTTCTTACAAACCATTCCAAAGATATCAATCCCTGTAAGATTGTCCCTGGGTTTATCAGTACTAGAAGTTTTTACTTTTGGGAAAAAAAAAAAAAAAAATCATCCCCACTTCTGTTAGTTGCCATCTATTATTTTTCTGTCTTTGGAATGATTTTCTTTCTTTGTCCTAACTTGGAATTGTTGGCAAAACAAAAATTCCAAGTTTGTGTCAGCTTTGTTAACTCTTCCTTTTATCTGCTTCACTCAGGAAATGGCAGATTCATCTCAAGCCTCTATTAACGCATATTGTTTTGGAGGTGTGACTTTGCTGCCTTCTTCTTATAATAGTTTTGGCATTTCTTGGGAGCATCATGCTGTGGGGTCTGTTAAAAGAGGATTTTCACAAATATTACATTATATTATTTAAAGATGGGTAAAAGGAAAAAAAAAACCACCAAACCACTGACAGTTTATTTCCTTGATGTATCACAGTTTTATATAGGGATAAGGATTTAAGTTGGAACGTAATCCATTGCGTAAGTGCTAGATTTTAAGAGTTTTATAGCTATATTTTCATTAACAGTCATTTAAGTCTGAAATTTTGCTGAATAATTTGATGCTACATTGTAAAAATCGTATAAGCTCCAAGTGAATATCATGCAGATTTATTTGTTAATGTCAGATATAATTGCTCATCCAATTTCCATCCACTACATTTTATTTTAAGAATGGAACATCAATTATTTCTTTTTATGGAAAGTTTTTAGCGAGCTATTAAAACACACTGAAATGAGAAACATTTATCTTATTCCCATAGAAGAGGAAGAAACGAGGTGAGAATGGGACACTGGCGAATTTTCAAAGTGCAGGTGAAATCGACAGAGCACATGATGCTTGCGTTTAACAGCTCTTAGCGCTGGGTAAATACCATGTGTTGCAACAGTTAGGCTTACTTACCTCTGAAGCTCCCTGCTTTTAATGGGAAAAGTTCTTGGAACATTCTGGATACATTCCCTGGTTGGACAAAATTAGTACTGCAATTAAAGGACAGAGTTTATTTAAAAGGCAGGTAGTATTTTATTGCTTTTTGTTACCAAATGGATTTTTAAAAATTGCAATTCTCGGGCCTTAATGAAACGACAGCCCTGAAAAAGATACAGATTGTAGGCGCTTTTTCAGGTGCCCAACCACGATGTCCCTGCTCAGAATTCCCAATTATTTCCAATGCTATCAGTAAAATCTATTTTCCATGGAAGGCAAAGACAAAACTCCAGTGGGTTAAAAAAGGGTTTCACTGCATAATTAGAAATATTGGAAACTAACTACAACCAATCTTTCCTGAGTAAATACGTGTCCTATTAAATTAGCAGCATTTCCACAACAGATGCTTTTTGTAGATTTCAGGTATATTATGACAGCAATTCATAATTATACATGCTGTCTTTGTGCCAAAAAAATCATGCTGAGGAGATTCACTTAGATGTAATGAAGACTTCGGGAAAAAAAAAAAAAGAACAAAACTCCCAATGGCTTAGAGAATATCAGTTACACTTTTTCAAACTGTTGCCACAGCACAGTAATAACTATTTTATGATCTCTCTAAATAATAATTAAAATTCCTAGTCTCTGTCAGGGATGACTAAAGGTATTATGAGGCTTCCTAGTATGGCACTATCTCAAATTATCTTCGCAGCTTTTTTCTACCTCTCGGAACCAAACAAAATTTGGGGGTTTTTTAATGGTCCAATTCCAGAGCTGTTGAAGTCGGATAACGTCTTCCATGCGTGCACTCTCATTTTCACCAAGTTCCATTAGCACGGCGCTTGACGGGAACTTTTCCAACCGTCACGGCGAGAGCTTTATCTGTCATTTAAAAAGGCGGGCGTTGGGTGCAGCTGGATCCGTGCTTTTTGTTTCCAGGCGGCTCCGGGGAAGGCCGGGCGCTGTCCCCGAGGGCTGCGGGCCCCGCTCCCCGGTGTCCTCACCTGCGGCAGGGCCGAGCCCCGGCGCCGCGGTGTCTCCCGTGGCGCCAGGGCATTCCAGCCGCATCGTGCCGGCTGCAAGGTGTGAAGGCGCTCCCCGACACCTCCCGCTCCGCCGGCGGGACCCGGCAGCCCGCGGGCTCATCGCCATCCTCCTCCTCTTCCTCCTCATCCTCCTGCTGCCCCTGCGCACCCCGCCGAGTCTAAGGTGGCCTCCAGAGTCGGCGCTGCTCCCGGGGGTAAGAAAGTTGCGAATTCCCCTCGCGTTTTTGGGTGTGTTGTGGATTTTTGGTGGGTTTTGTGCAGGCGGTGGGCTTCGAGCCCTCACGGCGCGCAGCCGGTGAGGGGAGCTCGGCGCTGCCCTCACCCGTGACGCACTTAGAGAAAGAGACCCCCGTTCCCAAATTTTGTAGGTAATACTTGAAATAGTATGAGTTTAGGTTTCCCCCTTTCAAAATACGAATAGGCAGGTGGGAATCCGGGAATAGATGGTGTCTCACGACTATTTCCTTGGCGTGTGAAACACGGTGTGGGAGCTCCCTATGAACGGGCAAGGAGAGCCCTCCTTGGAACTAGCTTGTGTTTATTCTTGGAAAAACAGATGCTTTTTGTCTATGCACTCCTGTCTGAATTTTCTTTTTCTTTATGTGGTGTCTCTTTTCAAACTTGTTTCCTTCATATTCCAAGGGTGTCAGTGTGTTTGTTCCTTCCTGTTCTGCAAAGAAGACTTCATTAGTATGTGAGTGGCAATAACTTAATATTTTTTAAATCAAATGTGGGGGGTTTGTTTGTTTGTTTGGGTTTTTAAGACTTTTTCTTTATCCAGTTGACTTTGAGAATCGGACCTGTGTTGCCACTCGTTTGGATGGACGAATTAAAATCGCGTCTTACCACAGCCCTTCTTGCCCCCCTCAGAATGGCTCACGCAGGTGTCGGGACCATAAGGTTGGAATTTCCAGTCACAGTGGAAGCAGTAAGGCCATTGTCTCCTGGAGAGCCTGTACTGCTTTCACCTGGATGGATGCTCTCCGAGCTGAGAGAATAATGTGGCTGTGTAAATCCATCTTGTTGCTAGTGGAAATTTTTTTTGGGGAAAAAAATAGCATTTCCCATTTTTTAAATTTCAGCTTTATAACTTTTTAGAAGTGGGATACGAAATTTGTGTTGTTGACCTAAGCGGTGTGTTCATGTGCCTTACTTTGTGTCCTGCACCTTGCTAACTTCCAAAATTTCAAACGTGCCTTGACTTCTCAGATGTGTTACTCGCATTTCGATGTAAAATGCATTGCGACGGAGGAATGGTCATCAGCTCCGCTGAGTCTCCCAGACTGGGACATTTGCTACCATTGGTATGTGTTGTATTTGGTGTACTAATGATTCCAACATTTTTCTAGAGGTCGTTTATTTTCCTTTTCAAGGGAATCCCACCAAGGTACATGCAATATTGATATATAAAAATATAAGCATAGCTGTGTTTTAAATATGATGGGGGAAAAAGCTGTTTTTTAGTTCATGAAACTGTTTCTCTAACTGGCAAGAAATGGGGAAATTCAAGGTCACGAGAAAGCATTTTTCTAATGGTTCACAAGCTTCTGATCAGAAGCATTTGATCTCCGCTTTTTGTTTTATAAATACATGATTATGAAGAGTCAGTTGTAAAAGAATCATTGATACTGTAAAGCAGAAAGTAGATATCTTGGATGATTTTTGTGCTGCCTT